>JAUIRJ010000030.1:70602-149130 GCA_030555515.1 Acutogordius australiensis | reverse complement strand
TATAAGTGATTAATATTAATTTTTAAATATTAATATCAATACTATATTTTAGGAAAATCAAAAGTAAAATTAAACAAAATTACATGGCGCGTACAAGATCCCGTTTAAGTTTGAGCATTTTTTCGTATGAATATTCATCATTCTTACGATTCTGATATATTAGAAAATGTTAATATAAAGATTAATCAAAATACAAGTTATGACCCCCAAAAAACAAAGTCTGGCAACACTTTTTATCATACTAATAAAATATTACATATTTTTATACATAGGCAATCACTTCCTAACAAAAATATTACCTACTCATAATTAAAATAAAACATATAAAAAATTTCATTTGTATTTATAAAGTATAAAATTTCTAAAATGTAGATTGTTTGTTAAAATATTTTATCATTCAATAGAGAAAATAGTTTTGTAACTAAATAAGCAAAATAAAATTATAAAACTGATGCGTTAAACAAAATAACACAAAATAATAAAGTTTAAAAAATATATAGGAACTCCTAATAAATATAAGATAAGTCAAAATTTGAAGACCTTGGTGCATCAAAAATAAAAAAATTTATTTATATAATTTATCTGAAATTAGCGTATACATGTTGGATGAAAATTAATATGAGAAATAAAAAGGAAATTTACTTTCCGGGTCTGCATTTTTTCAGCTCGACGCCTAAATGCAATGTAGGGATTATTGGCAGCTATAGTGTTTTCATGAACAGATAAGGAAACGCTCAAAGCAGAACTATGATGTTGCTCTACTGTTTGGGAACTGGATTTTAATTTAGAATTGTATTTATTTTGTGAGATTCCACCCAATATGCATTCTGTAGAGCTAGCAACCATTTTAATTTCATCAAGAGTGCTAGTGGTAGATGTGTTAGAGGCCTGAGATGTAAATGGGGTATTTGAAGAATTGCTTGATAGGTTAATGAAAGGACTTCTTTTGTCAGTAAGAACCTGTGGCGTAAGATTGGATCCCTGCTAAAATTATTAAATAACATTTTATATATTATAAATTATTTAAACATCAAATTCAATGAAAAATATAGAAGCAATTAAAAGAGTAATGAAATTTTTAAATATTTATTAGGCATATATATAATTAAAAAAAACTTTATGTAATCTTTTTCTATGCCACCATTCATACAATGCTATTAACAATGAAGTGTCTTCTTTATTTAATAATTTTGCTTCTTCGTATGAGATCATCTTTAAAATTAAATATGCATAAAACGTAATGTAAATACACTATTATAAGTTAATTAAAATATTAATTAATGCTATATTAATTATATATAGATATTAAGGTTATTTATCAAATAAAATTAGAAGTTTTACTTGGTGGCCACTAGCCTTCTCAAAACTGTCCATATACTTTTCAAAAGCTAAAGGTTCAATCATTCCATCTTTATTTGTAACTATTTCATTGTATTTATATAACCAATCTTCATCTTCACTATCTAGGTCATAATCAGGCAAATTATCCTCAATATCAAATGCTAAAAAAGCAGGAAATATATTCAAATGCATAAAATAAATGTGTTAATTAAGCCAGTAATAAATATTACGTTGAATATGAATAAGTTGTTTAGGCAAAAAAAAATTTCCTTTGTACAAAGTGTCATAATCTTCCCCAAACTCAACAGAAGGTGTAGGTATAACAACTCCTTTAACAGTGACTTTTTGACTTTGTATAGCTTGTTGTAAATGATATTCCTGGTATTAAAAAGAGGTAACCAAGTGGAACTTTATATAAACAATGCTAAAATAATAACATTTCTTACACTTTCTTCTTCTTTTTCCATTCCAGATGGAATAGGAGCAACAGACCTAGGGCCATGAGAAAAATCTGATATTTTGGAAAATTCATCATGCTTGTATATGAATATAGACTTATTAACGTCTAATTGACGAGATCTGAACGAAAGCTTGCTCATAATTCCGGGCACTTTGAAGGGAAGAACCGCCAATTTGGGGTAAATATTGTAATAATTCCCTTTTACATGTCATATAAAACTATCAGCATTGTGTTTAATGATGCATATTTGATAGATTAAGGTACATATTTAATAAATTAATAGAATTTATATTGTTTAACATCTAGTTAGATATGTTTTTGAGATTGATTATTTTCCAATATGGCGAGATAACAATAAAACCTCGGCCATTTGCAATTTGGAGCTCTAAAATTTGTTTACCAATATATGTTTCTTTCTTAAAAAAATTTGATTGGTTACGCAAACTAGCTTATTTACTTATTTTAACCATAATTTTTAATTTTAATTTATATGGCCGAGAATGGTTAAAATAGGTAGTACGGCTAAAAAACTTGTAGCTTATAGTTTAATTGGCTTAAATTGAAGAAATAGATATTTGATCTTGTAATTGGGTAGGCTGTGGCAATTTTGAAGAAAATAAATTAAAAGCATTTGATTAACATAGGTAAGGTTGCGGCATATGAAAAAAAAGTTTTGAAGAAAAAAGGGCGCATTTGATATTGTTGTTTATTGACCCATTTGTCGGAAGTTGGTAGTAAGATTGAGCTTGAGGACAGCTAGGGAGGGATTGATCAAAAGATCTATTGGAGAGATTACGTCAAATGCCAATTTGCAGTTGTAACAGATATTATTCAAAGATGGGTCCAGACGTGCCATGAAGTTTGAGCGCATTTGATTATTAAGATAAGGTTTAAGGATTTCAGATTTAAAATTTTTGTTGGGTATATTCTAAAACTGCTAAATCCCATAAATTTTAATTTTTTGATATTTGCCGTTAAAATTTTTTCTATGGCTGCGGCTAATACTTATTTTAAAATTGTATAAAAAATATTTCTAAAATAAAAAAAATTTAGCGGCTAATGGCAAAAAATAAGATGTTAGGTTTTTGGGTCGTTATAGGATATGCCTAACAAAATATATGAAAAAAAATTTTTTTTAAAAATTTAAAATTTTACTCGCACTAGCCTCAATGTTATTCAAATGTGTGCAATTTTTTTCGTCAACATTTTTTTCTTAGCCGCAGCCTATTATAAAATTTTTTTTACAGTTTTGAAATTTAAATTAGCCGCAGCCTAACTGATGATTTAATCATTTAAAAAATTATAAAACATTTTTTTGATTTTAGGCATATTCTAAATCGCCAAAATATATTAACTCTCTTTTTTATATTTGCCATTAATTTATTCTTAGAATTTTAATTTAGTAGTAGCTAACAGCAATTCTACAACCGCCTTCTATATTTACATACATATATGAATTAGTCTCACATGTATATTTTTGTATATTTAATGTGATACTAATTTATCTTAATCAACTAATTAAAATCTCCTAATTTTAAAATAACCTTAGTTTAACATCCTAACTATAACTTATTATCAAACTTACACATATCTAACAAACCGAATGAATAGATTCAATACCAGTAATGTAAAGAGTGTGCATTTTTGCTAGCCTTAAGTGAGAAAAAGTTAAGCGAAATATTTTTAACATGTTTCAGTCAAAAATTTAATAGTGTTCTTTTATAGGATTTTAAATGTATTTTTAATTTTATTTTTGTTCCTTCAGCAATTATAAAACAAATAAATAAAATTTTTTAATTTTATTTTAAAATAAGAATTTCACAAATCACTTAAAATAAGCTACAAGCGTAGATTATCTCTTATCTTAGTTATAGTTAATCTAGGTAAATTGTAACCATACTACGAAGGACCCCACTGCCCCAAATTCCTAAACCTCTATATCTTTAAGGGGTCCATATATCCAGGGACGTATTGAGGGGAGGCAAAGGGGGGCCGTTGCCCCCCTTTAAAAATAGCTTAAATTTTTTTTGTGCATATTAACGCTAATTTTTATTTATTAAACAGAAATCGGAATATATGCCGGTATATTTATTATTTTTTGGCAATTTTGCGGCTTTATAATATATATTGTACAATTATAATATCAAAATTTAGCTTAAGTTTCTGAATTATCATTAAGTACTATTACGTGTTTTTGTCATAATAAAATAAACATGTAATATAAAACTTAATAATTATGTTTCATAATTGTAAATGTTTTATCTATTGAAAATATAAAATAGTAATATACTTTTTGTTAAAAGAATTTAATTTTTTATTTTACTATTGAATTTATGCGCCTAGTGTTTAAAAATAAAGCATAATCTAATATGAAAATTTTAATAATTATTTGTTAATAAGTTACCCCATATTAATAAAATAATTTTCAAATTTAATATATTAAAACTGATGTTTTTCTATCTGATTTTTTGATTCTATGAATTCCGGTAAACAGAACAAAATTTTTTATTTCCACAAAAAAACCAGAGAAAATGAGCCTTCTAAGAAAAAAGTATATTTAATATTATAATTTATTTTATAATTTATATTTATGTATCTTTTGTTTGATATAAATTAAATATTGATTTTGCAATTAAATATATATAATAAAATTGTTTCATTAAAACAATTGCTATATTAACTATAACACTAGGTCAATTTTATATCAAAACAGCAATTAAATCTAAATTGATTTGTTAAGCTGTTTGATATAAACATCAAAATTCAACACCAGGTATTCTAATATAATGCATTTTACTTTTATATACTTTTAAAGTAAATCAAACTAATCAAAACTTAATACTTAACCCATCCATGCCAATTTGCATCGAACCTTAGAGTGGTTTTCAATAGATCCTTTAAGAATATCAATTTCTTAAATATTTTTATTTTCTTTATAAAATTTTTCTTGAATTTATGTCATACATTAATTTAATTATGATGCAATATAAATAAATATTTTATGCTAGTCATAATATGAATTCATCAAGTAACAATGTAATTCATTAATTTTTCTCCTAAAATTTCTGCCCCCTTTAGAAAAAGTTCTGCCTACGTGCCTGCATATATCTCAGCCCATCTTAATTTGAATCTTCAAAAATTATTCTGGGTCTTATTTTTTTGACTTTTTTTTAAATACACTATGCATATTTAATAATAATTTGGTCCTATTCTTATTTAAATTTGTTTAGTGTAAAGGTTTGATTATTCCTGGGTTACGTCATCAATCAGGATGGTTGAAGGGTTTGGCTAGGGTTAGGAAACGCCTAACCCTAGAACTTAAGAACAAAGAGTTTAGTATATATTTAAGTTTATTAAACTCATCTGACAATTAATCAACTGGTATTGTTATATCCATGTCCTATCTTGACAACATCGGCCTTAACAAAATCGGGGTTTTCCTGCAATTCAAATAAAGGGCCTTTTAAAACAAAATACAATATTTTTAGTTTGCCACTGGCCGCATTAAGCGAATGCACAGCCGTAAAATAAATTAATTTAAATGGTCATAATGACGTGGGACTTATTTGACTTTAATAGCGTCATACCCTAGGACTTATGTGTCTTACCTAATTTCAAACCCTAACTATTATCTCACTCATCCAATCTCCTTTCCTTACAAAAAAATATGTGCAAAAAACAAAGTTAAAGCCGCGGTGTTTACAAGTTGTACATAATATATATGAATAATAAATTTGAATGTTGTAAATAAGATTTGTAAGAGAATAGAATTTATAAGAAAAAAGAATATGAAAGAGAATAGAATTTGTAGGACAAGAATATGTAAAAAAAATAGAATTTGTAAGAAAGTTTGTTAAAAACATATTGTTTAAAACCATTATATTTAGCTTTACCAAATTATAAAAATATTTCAATAACATTCTTACCATATACTTAAATCAATTATAAAATCATAATTGTTAAATATATAAAAGAGTAATACCTATTTAATTAGAAGTATTTAAAAATCACGTTTTCATCTATATTATTATTAAAATGAAATTTTTGAAGTTTATTGTTTAGCGTTCAAAATCCCTAAAAAAATCGTTTGTTTAAAAGGTGTCTGAAATGGCAAATTTTTTGTTTCATCCACGAGGTATGCATATTTTTTTATTTAAACAAAAAAAACGTTTTACGACCAAAATAATTGAAAAACTTTGAAATTTTTACTCTTTATAAAGTATATCCCTATTAATGCACGTGAAAAATTTCAGACCTATAGCTACTTCCGTTATCTATATTATTAGAAATGAAAATCCCGAGTTTTGGTCAGGGATTGGAACCGTCCGAAAAATTTCACTGGTTCCGGTTCTGGTTCCAAAATTTTTCGTGGAACCGGTTCCGGTTCCATTTCATATTTTTTTCCTACGGTTCCGGTTCCGGTTCCAAATATTTTTTAATTATAAAATGTAGTGTGCACGTGTGTATATATATAAAATATACCGATAGGATACAAAATTACATATCTTTTATTTACAATAACAATATTTATATATATAATCATATATAATAAATTTATTTTGTTAAATCATTATTTAATTTAATTAACAAAATAGCTTGTAAAAGTTCTTCTGATGTCTTCCCCCTTATATCCGATAATATAAATTTCAGGGTCGAAAACGACCTTTCTACACTAACCTAAAAATAACAAAATAAAAATATACCTGTGTTGCGGGAACACTAAGTAGTATTTTTGAAATTTGATAAAGCTGGGGAAATTGGGCTGATGCCTTTTCCCAAAAAGCGATTATACTAGTAAATTCTGAACTAAAAGGAAAATTTTCAAATTCTGATATTTGAGAATCAATCTACTATACAATTTTCAAACTCGATTTTTCTTTGCTACGCTAGATCTCCAAGATGGTTTGTAGTTGAGCGACGTGTGAGGTGTTGTTTTGTAGGGTAGGTTGAGAAGGTGTGCGGAAAGATAGTTAGGAAGCGATCGAGACTTCCGGTGGGTGTGAAAAACCGAACTTTAAAAAGTTTTTTCGAGCAGTAGCGATAAAAAAAAATCGTTTGTCGAAAAGGTGCCTAGGAATGTCGAGTTTGTATTTTTATCCACTAGGAAGTTTTATTTTTTGTTTAAACGACGAAATTCTCTCAGCGCATTAAATGGTAAGGTTTTATTTTGAAATTTTTTTAGGTTAATTATTATAATATTGCCCACGTTTTTGGAAAGTTTCGAGATTTTATCAGCTTCCGTTACCGAGATATTTAAGGTTAAACAGGGGATTAAAATTTGAACTTTACACTCGGGATCGGTTTGACAAAAATTCTGACTACAGATTTTTCTTAAATTTTTATTGAATCATAATAGTATAGTCCTTTACCTTTTCTCAAAATTTCAGACTCTTTTAGCCCATAGGAGCCGAGTTAGCGGCCCGGTACCGAAAGGTACCTAAATGTACCTTTTGGGATTTCGGTATTAAAGAGTAGTTAAAAAATATATTTTAAACGTCCTTATCCATAATATATGTAAGCAAGTTAGGTCCTTAAAATTTATGCAAATTGAAGCTCTTCAGCTATAGCGGTGTGAAAGAACTAGGGCGCCAAACCCTGGAAATCATGTTGCTCTGTACGAATTAAATTAACACACAAGAAGGTCGCCAATACGATCAAAATTTGTCTTATCCTATTCCTTAATGATAGTTTTATCGTGGTATAAAGTGATTGACATAGCTACTTTATTTGTTTTGCTAAGATTGGGCCATATATTTTCAGGTACAAAAATACACCTATAAGCAGGCAATACGTAAAAGTTAAATTTTATTTATAATACATATATATTCTATTTGAAATGTTTATATTAATTTATTATATTAACCAAAGTGGTCCTGGCCCGGACCCCCTTTGTTTAGTAAAATAATATTATACTGAATAATTGTACCTTAAGACAACTGTCTTTTTGTTTGAATTAATATTAAACATATGTTAATTATTTCTTTCTTATTCAAGGAAAATCGAGTTTGAAAATTAAATATTAGATAATATAGGAATTTTAAGTAAACTTAATGATATTTTTTAGGAATTTAAAGACATTAAAGATGCATTTGATAATGTCTATAACATGAACTAAGATATTATTTTTTGTTTTTTAACAATTAACTTAAATCATTTAGTATAAATTTTAGGATCTTTGAGTCTTGATTTGTCGGAAAGTCATTCAGAGTTAGTTTTTTAAATTTAATACTGATTTTTTTGGGCTGTGTTTGCTTTAATTTTCATAGGAAAGTATATAGGAATAATTCTTTTCTTTTAACTTCAGATCTTTGATATGATGATATTTGCTACCAAATAGGTTTCTATTTAGGGATTTATATGTTACTATTTTAATTTATTGAATTAAATAGATTTAGTCTGAATTAGTACTTGAATTTGTAATTAGAATAATTAGTTATTAAAGCTTTTGGTATATTTGGATTATGTCAGATTTAATTTTATTTGGAATTTAATTTTTTATACAAATTTTTTTTAATTTTTATTATTTTAAAAAAAACTTTTTAAATATTTGATATTTTTTCAATTTTATTTGATTAATTTCAATTTTATTTAAAATTTAATTCTTTTTAAAAAAAATTTTTCATTTTTTATGAATTTTTTTTTAAATTTTAATAAATTTTTTTATTATTTCATAATTTTTATGAATTACTTTGAAAAAATTTTCAATTTTATTTGGAATTTAATTCTTTAGACAAATTTTTTTTAATTTTTATGTATATTTAAAAAAAAGCTTTTTAAATATTTGATATTTTTTCAGGAATTTTTATTTAAATTTTTCAATATTATTTGATTAATTTTTTTTTTTAAATTTTTTTAAAATTTTTATGTATATTTTTAAAAAACTTTTTAAATTTTAATAAGTTTTTTTAAATTATTTATTTTTTTTATAATCAAATTAAATATTTAAATATATCGACTGATCGTGTACACAGCCAATCAGTTTACTTAAAATGTCGTGTACACAGCCAATCAGTTTAATTAAAATGTCAAGTTGCCCGGGCGGAGCCGGGCCACATGGGCTAGTTGATTTATAAGTATCGAAATTAACGAGATTCACTTGACTTGAGTGATTTTTGAGATAATTATTAAATTCTTCATCTTCGTTTGTACAATTTCTAAGCTCTTATCCTCCAGCATCAACATTTTATTCCAAAGTTCTTTTAGATGAGATCGAGCCTCAGCTTTGTCCTGAACCGATAAAAGACCTTTGTACCTAGGATCTAAAAATATCGCTGCCAGTAAAACAGGAGATTTAAGGTATGCAGACTCGCGTTTTTCCATATCAGAATAAATAAAGTAAATGAATATAATTTAAAAGAGATTCTAATGTTTAGTGGTTCAAGCGACGGCTTATACGTTTGGGCTTAATGGGTTCAATTCTTGGGTGGAGAATTTTTATATATATTTAATATGTATCTATTAGATGAATTTAAGTTATAATAATATAGGAACCGGAACCAGGAATCGGAACCGGAACCAGGAACCGGCGAACTTAGGAACCGGTACCGGAAAAAGAACCGGAACCGGAACCGAAAATTCAGGAACCGGTTCCAGGTTCCAGTGTGCGGTTCCAAAGATTTTGGCTGGTTCCGGTTCTTACGGTTCCGGTTCCGGTTCCAATCCCTGGTTTTGGTGATAACCGTTCAAAATCGACGAAAAAAAAAATCGTTTATGTAAAATGTGTCTGGGAATGTCAATTTTTAGTTTTTATCAACGAGGTGTGCATATTTTTTATTAAAATAAAAAAAATGTTTTACGACTAAAATAATTGGAAAATATTATTGAAATTTTTACTCTATATCAAATATATCCCTATTAATGCACATAAAAAATTCAAACCTCTAGCTACTTCCGTTATCTATATTATTAGAAATGAAATTTTCGAGTATTAGTGATTACCCTTCACAATCGACGAAAAAAAAATCGCTTGTGTAAAAAGTGTCTGGGATGGCAAATTTTTTGTTTTTATCCACGAGGTGTGCATATTTCTTAATTAAAACGAAAAAACGTTTTACGCCCAAAATAATTAAGAATTTTTGAAATTTTTACTCCATATTAAGTATTATCCTATTAATGCACGTAAAAAATTTTAGACCTTTAGCTACTTTTATTATTAAGATACGATATTTTAAAACTTTTCAAAAAAAAATTAAGGTTCTTTTTACTCGAGTTCTATTATTTCAAATTTTGACTAAAATACTTTCAAATTTTAATAGCTTATTTAAGAATGTTTACTTGAAATTCGATGCAAATTTCAGCCTCTTAGAGTATATAGGAGCCGAGTTATGCATCAGGTACCGAGAGGTACATAAAACGTACATTATAAGAAGTTTCACTATAATAGCCAAGAAATATAATTAACGGTAATAAATATTCTTTTTATTTAACATGTTTATCAATATTTTCTTTTATATTAATTATAGTCATATATTTTATTATTATATTATTAATTTCAAATACCATATGATTTCTAAATTTAGTATGTTAGATAGACAATTTCAAATACCATATGATTTCTAAATTTCGTATGTTAGATAGACACAACCAATTTTAAATTATAGTCCCTAATACAACGACCCCAGACCAAAGTCGTTAAAAAGAATTTTTCTAGGTTAATATTGCCTTGAAAATCCCAATTCTATTAAAAATCGCTTATAGTTTTTAGACACATGACCAATTCATATCTATTATTTTTTTTAGAATGAAATATTAAAATCATTGTCACCAAAGTCTGGACAGGTACATTCTTACCTTTGTATTTTTATAAAGTAGTTAATCTTAAATTTAAAGCTATCTCTGCATTTAGTTTTTTTTGATTAAATATTTTTGATGCTATATAGCAAGTAATTTGTGATAAACCTTATAAATAACACTTAAAATTATTGTATATATAAATTTTTGTCAGAAAATATAAATTATTGTATTTTTTATTTCCATCTTTTATCTTCATTAAAGCAAAAGTACTGGAAATAACTAAAATTTTACACATTATCCTTTTTATATAATAAATATTAATAAAATTATATTTAATTATTTATAGAATTTTTTTCAGTTTGATATTGATGTTTTTTATTATAAACTTTTTATTGTAAATTTTGCCCATTTACTGCATATTATAGGTATGATTTTGATTTTAAGATATAACTAGAAATTTAAAAAAAGATTAAAACAGGAGTGTTTTCAAGATATTTCATTTAAAATTTTGAATATTAGATATAATTCTATTCATTAAAAATATTTCTGATATTTATACCCAAATAATAACATTTTTTTCATTTGACAAATTATTTTTCAACTGTTTTCTTAAATTTCTTTCTATAATTTTATGTATATCATCTTTCTTATCTCATTAAATTAACTAATTTGCAATTATCTTTGTTCCATTTTGTCAAAAAATATTATTGAAATTTTTGTTTATCAAGTATAATCCTATTAAATCACGTGAAAAATTTCAGACCTCTCGCTACTTCCATTATTATGATACGATTTTTTATAACTTTTCAAAAAATTGGGTTTTTTTACTCGAGTTCGATTATCTCAAAATTTTGACTATAAAATAATTTTTTATAGGTCAATGTTGCCCTGAAAATTCCGAATTTTTTGTTAAAAATTGTCGCTCGCTTATAGTTTTTAAGATATTAACGTTTGAAAGTCCAGAAATGACCATTATTTAATGAGAAACATCAGCTTTATAAATGTTTGTAAAATTTAGTGTAGGCTTGCTTAAAACTTCGCTCAATTAAGCCAAAATTTATCAAAGATAGCGTATTCAAATTTAAACCTCAAATTCCTTAAAGTAAAGTTGAGCGACACTTTGATAATATAAATTTATAAAGTCCACGCCAATACTTCAAATATCCATAATATTCGTTCTTTAAGGTGCGGTTTCGAATTTTTTATTTAGTAAATTACCTTATTTTTTATTGATGAATATTAAATATACTCACCTTTATTTTCCATAAAATTTGTAGCCTCATTGAGTTTATATTGGTCGAGTAATGGGCAAAGCATTTGAGTTAGAGTAATGCGTTAATAAGCATGCAATAATAAAGGGATATCCCGGGCGAAGCCGGGTCACATATTCTAGTCTATATTATTAAAGATGAAATTTTGGTTTTTTGTTTACCGTTTAAAATTCGAAAAAAAAATCGTTTGTGTAAAATGTGTCTGGGATGGCAAGTTTTTTGTTTTAATCCACGAGGTGTGCATATTTCCTAATTAAAACGAAAAAAACGTTTTACGCCGAAAACAATTAATATTTTTAAAATTTTTACTCCATATTAAGTATTATCCTAATAATGCAGGTGAAAAATTTCAGACTTCTTGCTACTTCCATTATTAAGATACAATATTTTAAAAATTTTTAAAAAAATTGGGTTTTTTTACTCGATTTCTATTATTTCAAAATTTTGATTATAAAATACTTTTAAATTTTAATAGCTTATTTATGAATGTTTACTTGAAATTCGATGCAAATTTTAGCCTTTTAGAGTATATAGGAGCCGAGTTATGCATCAGGTACCGAGAGGTACATAAAACGTACATTATAAGAAGTTTCACTATAATAGCCAAGAAATATAATTAACGGTAATAAATATTCTTTTTATTTAACATGTTTATCAATATTTTCTTTTATATTAATTATAGTCATATATTTTATTATTATATTATTAATTTCAAATACCATATGATTTCTAAATTTAGTATGTTAGATAGACAATTTCAACTACCATATGATTTCTAAATTTCGTATGTTAGATAGACACAACCAATTTTAAATTATAGTCCCTAATACAACGACCCCAGACCAAAGTCGTTAAAAAGAATTTTTCTAGGTTAATATTGCCTTGAAAATCCCAATTCTATTAAAAATCGCTTATAGTTTTTAGACACATGACCAATTCATATCTATTATTTTTTTTAGAATGAAATATTAAAATCATTGTCACCAAAGTCTGGACAGGTACATTCTTACCTTTGTATTTTTATAAAGTAGTTAATCTTAAATTTAAAGCTATCTCTGCATTTAGTTTTTTTTGATTAAATATTTTTGATGCTATATAGCAAGGAATTTGTGATAAACCTTATAAATAGCACTTAAAATTATTGTATATATAAATTTTTGTAAGAAAATATAAATTATTGTATTTTTTATTTCCATCTTTTATCTTCATTAAAGCAAAAGTACTGGAAATAACTAAAATTTTACACATTATCCTTTTTATATAATAAATATTAATAAAATTATATTTAATTATTTATAGAATTTTTTTCAGTTTGATATTGATGTTTTTTATTATAAACTTTTTATTGTAAATTTTGCCCATTTACTGCATATTATAGGTATGATTTTGATTTTAAGATATAACTAGAAATTAAAAAAAAGATTAAAACAGGAGTGTTTTCAAGATATTTCATTTAAAATTTTGAATATTAGATATAATTCTATTCATTTTAAAAATATTTCTACCCAAATAATAACATTTTCATTTGACAAATTATTTTTCAACTGTTTTCTTAAATTTTCTATAATTTTATGTATATCATCTTTCTTATCTCATTAAATTAACTAATTTGCAATTATCTTTGTTCCATTTTGTCAAAAAATATTATTGAAATTTTTGTTTATCAAGTATAATCCTATTAAATCACGTGAAAAATTTCAGACCTCTCGCTACTTCCATTATTATGATACGATATTTTATAACTCTTCAAAAAATTGGGTTTTTTTACTCGAGTTCGATTATCTCAAAATTTTGACTATAAAATAATTTTTTATAGGTCAATGTTGCCCTGAAAATTCCGAATTTTTTAATAAAAATTGTCGCTCGCTTATAGTTTTTAAGATATTAACGTTTGAAAGTCCAGAAATGACCATTATTTAATGAGAAACATCAGCTTTATAAATGTTTGTAAAATTTAGTGTAGGCTTGCTTAAAACTTCGCTCAATTAAGCCAAAATTTATCAAAGATAGCGTATTCAAATTTAAACCTCAAATTCCTTAAAGTAAAGTTGAGCGACACTTTGATAATATAAATTTATAAAGTCCACGCCAATACTTCAAATATCCATAATATTCGTTCTTTAAGGTGCGGTTTCGAATTTTTTATTTAGTAAATTACCTTATTTTTTATTGATGAATATTAAATATACTCACCTTTATTTTCCATAAAATTTGTAGCCTCATTGAGTTTATATTGGTCGAGTGATGGGCAAAGCATTTGAGTTAGAGTAATGCGTTAATAAGCATGCAATAATAAAGGGATATCCCGGGCGAAGCCGGGTCACATATTCTAGTCTATATTATTAAAGATGAAATTTTGGTTTTTTGTTTACCGTTTAAAATCCGAAAAAAAAATCGTTTGTGTAAAATGTGTCTGGGATGGCAAATTTTTTGTTTTAATCCACGAGGTGTGCATATTTCCTAATTAAAACGAAAAAAACGTTTTACGCCGAAAACAATTAATATTTTTAAAATTTTTACTCCATATTAAGTATTATCCTATTAATGCAGGTGAAAAATTTCAGACTTCTTGCTACTTCCATTATTAAGATACAATATTTTAAAAATTTTTAAAAAAATTGGGTTTTTTTTACTCGATTTCTATTATTTCAAAATTTTGACTATAAAATACTTTCAAATTTTTATAGCTTATTTATGAATGTTTACTTGAAATTCGATGCAAATTTTAGCCTTTTAGAGTATATAGGAGCCGAGTTATGCATCAGGTACCGAAAGGTACATAAAACGTACATTATAAGAAGTTTCACTTTAATAGCCAAGAAATATAATTAACGGTAATAAATATTCTTTTTGTTTAACAAGTTTATCAATATTATCTTTTATATTAATTATAGTCATATATTTTATTATTTTACTATTAATTTTAAATACCATATGATTTCTAAATTTAGTATGTTAGATAGACAATTTCAAATATCATATGATTTCTAAATTTCGTATGTTAGATAGACACACCAATTTTAAATTATAGGCTAATCCTTAATACAACGACCCAAAACCAAAGTCGTTAAAAAAAAATTTTCTAGGTCAGTATTGCCTTGAAAATCCCGAATTTTCTATTAAAAATTGTCGCTCGCTTATAGTTTATAGGATATTAACGTTTGAAAGTCTAGAAATGACCAATTCATATCTATTATTTTTTTAGAATGAAATATTAAAATCATTGTCACCAAAGTCTGGCCAGGTACATTCTTACCTTTGTATTTTTATAAAGTAGTTAATCTTAAAAAGCTATCTCTGCATTTAGTTTTTTTTGATTAAATATTTTTGATGCTATATAGCAAATAATTTGTGATAAACAATATATAGCACTTAAAATTTGTCTAACTGTTGTTACTTTTAACTTTATTTTTTTAACGTTCCGTTTAATATGAATACCCCCTTTGAATATTGTATTAATATTCTTTATTTCTAAATTTGAATACTCTTAAAAGAACATGTCTAACTGTTGTTACTTTTAACTTAATTTTGTTAACGTTCCGTTTAATATGAATACCCCCTTTGAATATTGTATTAATATTCTTTATTTCTAAATTTGATTACTCTTTAAAAGAACATTCTATTTCTAAATCTAATACCTCTAACGTTCAATGACTAATTTGAATAACAAATGTTAACATATACGTAAGTCTATATATAAACAACATATAATATATTTTTGACTATTATTTTATACCTAATTCTTTTCTCTTTAATAAAATCTTATATTTCAAACCTCCTTACTTTTGTTTATTGGTGTCAGAAAACACCTTGTCGGAGGCGTCCGACAGAACCCACGCAGTCCTTAAACTTGGCCACCCCTGAGAAATGCTTAACAAACAAATATTCACCGTTCCAACTCTGTAAATAAAATTTTATGCAAAATGTTAATTCTTTATCAACTAAGCTATTCACAACAGTATGTAAAACTCAATATTTTTATCATTGATGACGATGTTTTTCACTAAGTGTACGTATTCACTACAATGTAATGAAGTCGAGACTCTCACCACAATGGTTCTAGTTTCGTCTATTTCGATAAAAGTTGCTAGCATTAATGATTTACGAATTTTTGCATGATATAAAGTTACCTTCCTCTCCCTCTCCCCCTTCAGAGCATAAGTATGAACTCCATGCATTTCATATGATAATAAATGATGACGACGAGGTTTTCACCACAATGGCCCTAATTCCGTCTGAGGCAGATACTAGCATTAATGACATTTGCAGATAATTTTTGCATGAGACACAGAATGAGCCCTATATGACAACGCCCAATGCGACCATATTAAGGACAGCAAAGCCCTATATGACAACGCCCAATGCGACCATATTAGAGAGCAGAGCCCTATATGATAACGCTTGCGACCATATTGAGGACAGCGAGGTTGCCAATTGCGCGCTTTATGCTGACGCCAGCACCCGCATAAGTATTTAAAATTAAAATGTAACCATAATCTGCCTCTTTTCGGCCAACAATACCTCATTTGCATTAAACGATAGCTGGGAAATATCGAACACTCACTAAAAAAAAAGGGAAGGTGTCTAACTGTTGTTACTTTTAACTTTATTTTGTTAACGTTCCGTTTAATATGAATACCCCCTTTGAATATTGTATTAATATTCTTTATTTCTAAATTTGATTACTCTTAAAAGAACATGTCTAACTGTTGTTACTTTTAACTTTATTTTGTTAACGTTCCGTTTAATATGAATACCCCCTTTGAATATTGTATTAATATTCTTTATTTCTAAATTTGATTACTCTTAAAAAGAACATTCTATTTCTAAATCTAATACCTCTAACGTTCATTGACTAATTTGAATAACAAATGTTAACATATAAGTAAGTCTATATATATACAACATATAATATATTTTTGACTATTATTTTATACCTAATTCTTTTCAATTTAATAAAATCTTATATTTCAAACCTCCTTACCTTTTGTTTAAAATTATTGTATATTTAACTTTTTGTCAGAAAATATAAATTATTGTAAATTTTATTTCCATCTTTCATCTTCATTAAAGCAAAAGTACTGGAAATAACTAAATTTTACACATTAATTTTATATAATAAATTTTAATAAAATTATATTTAATTATTTATAGAATTTTTTTCAGTTTGATATTGATGTTTTTTAGTATAAACTTTTTATTGTAAATTTGGCCCATTTACTGCATATTATAGGTATAATTTTCATTTTAAGATATAACTAGAAATTTAAAAAAATGATTAAAACAGGCGTGTTTTCAAGATATTTTATTTAAAATTTTAAATATTAGATATAATCATATTCATTTTAAAAATATATTATATATTTATATCCAAATAATAACATTTTTTCCTTTGACAAATTTTTTTTCAACTGTATTCTTAAATTGCTTGCTATAATTTTATGTATCTCATCTTTCTTATCTCATTAAATTAACTAATTTGCAATTATGTTCCACTTTGTCAAAAATAGATAAAAAAAATTTTATTAATAAAGGGATATCCCGGGCGAAGCCGGGTTACATATTCTAGTTATTAATAAAATTGAAGTATTAAAAAAAATACTAAAGTGATAATGAATATAATGGATCTTTGGTAAAGGTAATTTTCATTTAAATTCTTTAATTCTAATTATTATTACATTAAATATTTATAAATTTATAGACAACCTTGCATTTTCCCAATTTATCTTCATCTTTAGTAAATATAATTCCATATCTTTATTGCAATTATTTCAAATAATTTCTAGATGCAAAAGATTGTGGATTTCACCTTCTTGATTCCTGTTTCTAAATTTTTTTTGCTTCTGACACCAATTGTAAAGTGGATTATTCCTGGGCTATGTCATATTTAAAATGGTTGAGTCTTATTAGGTTTGGCTAGGGTTAGGCACGCCTAACCCTAGAACTTAAGAACAAAGCGATCAGTATATATTTAGGTATATTATACTAACATATCACCTGACAATTAATCAACTGGTATTGTTATATCCATGTCCTATCTTGACATTTAGATATTAGAAATTTAATTAGGGTCTGTACGGACCCCACACTCTCAATTTCACTTAAAAACCATGATATTGCCTAATGTAAATTTGAACTTATATTTTTGCAACCTTTTTTATATAGTTAATATATTATGTATATAAAATGTTTGTATTGTATAATGATAATTTTATTTATCTCTTAAAAAAGTGTTTATGGTGAATAACAGAAATTGGAATCGAAATTTTCAGTACTGGTACCGGTTCCGGTACCAGCTCAGCTCAAGTACCGGTACTTGGTACTGGTTCCGGTACCACGGGGTACAACAATTATTCATTTATGATAGCACATAAAATTGAGGTTATATTTATTTGTAAATTAGACTAATGTAATTTACACGTATACATTACATCATTTCAAATATTTAACGAAGAAAAATAATTGAATTTAGCAAATTAGAATCTGTTCGATTTCCTAATTAAATTAAATTTTTTTTATTTAATATAAAATATACATCTTCAAACCAATATTATAAAAATATTTTGATTACTGAGCCTGGGGTCCGTATGGACCCCACAGTGATAATCGTGGATTAAAGAACACTTATTTCTCTTCAAAATAAAAACAGATCATTTAAAACTCTTGAACTTATAGATAAAATTGGTGTCCGTATGGACCCCACCATAGCATTAGCGTTACAAATTCATCACCCTACCATTCGCGGGTTAACCACTATAATAAAATAATCAAAAGCAAACCCAAGATTTTTTAAAGTAGGCGAGAATAAGGTGTAAAGGTGATGACTTATTAAAATAGGGGGAAATAATTTTTGGCCTCAACAATATAGGTAGAAAATATTATAACTTATTATTTAACATGTAAAATTTACATACGAAAATATAAATGTGTTTTTTTAAATAATTTTAGGCAATTTGTATTAGAGCTAAAATATAAGGCAGTATCACAAAACTTTTTATTTTTTGCATAATAAATAAATAAAAGAATTAGAGAATTAGCTTTAGAACAGCATAGATATTTATTTTGTACCTAAGGTTTTTAAAAGTAATCACAAATTTGGTAAAAAATATGTGGTTTATCAAATTAATTTAATTGACGTTAATCAGCACTTAACTTAAGAAAAAAGATGCAATAGAAACAGAAGAATTTCTTAAGATTGAGAAGAACAGGAGGGGCGTATATCGACCAAATGCCTAAAGTTAGACTTTAAAATCCTTTAAATAGTATTAAAAAGAAATTTAAAAGGCTTTGATTTTTTTAATATTTAATAATGTTTTAACCAAAACAGGCAAATAATTTGTATTTTATTAAAAATTAAAGTTTCTAAATTTTTAATAACATACTTTCTTTGATCTGTGTTAATTTAAGTCTTGTCGCTAAATATTTCACTTTTGACATTAATTGTTTTCAATGTTAATGACAGCTTAAGAAATTGCAACCCCGGCCATATAAAAGGAACATTTGGTTAAAATTTTTGATAATGGGGTGGATATCAGGCTAAAAGTTGGGAATATATTTAATAACTTCTGCAGGTGGGCTAATATCGTGTGGGGACGCTAACCTACCTAGTGCTTTGGTTATCGGCTAATATTTTTTTATTTCTTTGTTTTTCTTTATATAAAATATTAAAAATGTTTTAGCTACCACACAAATCGTATAAATTTTTTAACCTGCAAAACTTGTAATTATAGAAGGTTGATATTTATTTCATCTAAGGAAATCGGGGCTGTAGATGCGAATTAAGGAAAAAAAATGTTACAAGGTTGGAAAATTAAACAAACTTATAATTTTTTTTAAGATGCCTCGTTATTTACATAAAATATGGTGACATTAGTATATTAATAAATAAAAATAAAAATTTTTGGTTTGTTTTGGCATCATAAGTAATTTAAGAGATCGTTAATAGATAGAGAATAAAAAGTAACAACAACGTAACGATTTTATTAAATTTCAATTTTTTATATTTTGCCAAATCTATTTAAAATAGACCATATGTTTATTTTTTAACGAATAAATAATATTTTTTTCATTATCTATTGAAATTTTTCTATATATTTCTCGTCGAAATGTCACTTTTATTATTTAATGTCATCAAACAAAAAATTTGGGGCATCCATAAAAGATCTAAATAGAACAAAAATATGAAGACGTTTTAAAATTTTTTTTAAATTCCTTTAAAATGTTAAATTGTTTTTCTAAGCCCATGTTATTTAAAATAAATTTGTAAAGACATTTATTGATTGATTGTTTATTGGATATTAACCATGCTTACATTTACGAATGAAAAGCAATAACACGTAAAAACGGGATTAGGGTAGATTTTGCAACTAATGTTACCACAGGTGTAAAACAATCTCATTCCGACAGCATGCAAAGCATCAAATAACCTCCGAATTTTAGCTAAAGCATTGGTCGGGCTAAAGTTGATGGTTAGGAGATGGATCTCAATAACCAACTGTTTAATATTTCGAAATTTGGTATTTTTTGCCGGGAGATGGGTATTTGGCGAGTCGATATTTGTATTGCCAATCGAATCAAAGTACCGGGGCCAGAATAGCAAACTGGCCAGTGTATCCCATTCGGAGCCCTCGATATCAATTTTTAACATATCGATTATGGCATTTTCGTGACCGAGAAGGTTTCTGATTTCGGTTAGAGATAACATGGGCAGTTTTGCATAATTCTTGCTAACTGTAACATTAAATTGTGTGGGTGTGGGGTGTGCCTCAATAGCATATTTATCATAATCAACAATTTCTTCTTTAGCATCACTGGCCGTGTTTCCTTCCTGTAAAAATGAGTTATTTTTTCTTTGTGCATTGTTGTAAAAGGGATTGAGGAATACCCGCTTGAGTCGATAGCTAAAAGTCGCCACGTTGTCTTCAGCTAGCGCAAAACTTTCCTCTCGACTACTATTTGTTAAGCCTACTCGCAAATCTCCGTCAATAATATCTATCGCTCGCACCTTTACACGCTTAATTGCTGCCTTGTACTCGGGCTCCATACCTAATCCGATATTGTGAAAAACGTTTGTCGGGTAGCGGGCAAAGCTTTTAAACCCAATCGTAGGGTCAAACGAGTGAACTTCGCAACCATATTCCACCACATTGTTTTCAAATGACCAATCCTTTCCGATTCTAAAAATGGGAATAAACATATGATTTTAGAAGTCATATCAATAATAGCTATCGTTTATCTAATTTATGTTTATTAAACACACATACAAATATAATCGAGAAAACTATTCTCGTTAAAAAAACGTTACAAACTCTCGAAGATTGTTTTATTGAATCAAATAATTTTGCACGTTTCTAAAAGTTAAGTTTAAAAAATTTTGTTCTTTCTTAAGTCTAATTAAAATTGTTAGTGGCTTAATAAAATAATTCTCTGTGGTAATTTATATCCCTGTTTTTTTAAATATTTGTTAAAAAATGTTTCACTGCATATTAGTTTCCTTATTAATAACATTGTTTTGGATTTTTTGAATGTTAAAACCTTTTAAATAGCTTTTAATAATAATTTTTTTGTTAATCCTCTGGCCCCTTTAAATTACAATTTTGATCCAATTTTATAAGCAGAAATTTAAAAGACAAGAAAATATCGTCTTTTAAATTTCGATTATATTTTTATAAGATTTGTTGCCACAACTTTTGGAACTTTTGATCCTGAAGCCTTAAATATTTTTTAGATAAACTAATTTAAAATAATTTTATATTACCGAGTTATAGCATGAGGCAAAAATTTTAATAGAAATTTTGAATATAATTATTTTTTTTATACATGGCCAGAGGATTCTGTAAATTATTACACAGGTCAACAATTATGTATGTCAAAAACGTAAATTTTATGAAAACATAAAAGAATGCATCCCCATGATGGCCTAATCTCATATATGTTTTTATTTTTTCTTAGTTTCTTCCGTCTTAGGCTCCTTAGAGTCTATAACGAAAAATGGCCTTTTTTAACCAAATTGACAGATCTAAATATACCCTAAAAAAGAAAAAATTTAAATATCTTTTTTGCATATTAAAATCCCTTGTAACTTATATTTTTAATCACAAATAATGGAAAATTTTTTTTATTAATATATCAAGCTCTAACATCGGCCTTTAGATAATACAAAATATTTCGCGTCCAAACTTAAATACGACACGATATATTATCGGTTTTTAATGAAAATATTATTTGAAATTTAAGTTTAACAGTTTAACTATTGTCAATATGCAAAAATAAAATTTCGATTTATTCTTGTTTTTAAATCTTTTTTGGTTTTTTAACCTTTTTTTCTAAAATTTTTAATGTTTATAAGTGACTAGCTAAGTTTGATTAGGAAAAACGGTAAACGGATTTGATAATTCCTAAGATGGGTTTGATCTCTGTAGTTAACTCATAACTCTCAAAAATTGTTAACCTGTGTTATATATAATATTTTATTTTAAATATTTCCTTCATATTTTACATATAATATATATCGTGTAATTTTATAATTTATTAATTAAATTTAACATTGTTAATTATTACAATATATTATGCTGATTTATAAATAAAATCTTTTTTAATATCAAAAAATTATCTATTTATTTCATTATCTACAATTAAATTTTATAAATCCTCTATACAAATTAATGTTTTATGTATAAAAGTTTTTTATGCAAATTTTTCTTTATCAATGTGTACCTCATTTAGCTGCCATATTAAATTTAAGTTGCTGATACTCGCAAAAAACGCCGTATAAATCAAACAAATAAATATATATAAATCAGTACAATATGGTAGGAAATTAAAAAAGTTTTCATAAAAAACTTTAAGCGGTTTATATATAGGCAAAGATCAAAAAAAAATTTTGGGGTGTCTCACCTTTTCTAAAATCCTGGCTACGGCTCTGGTCATCAACATAACTCCTTTAAAATTTCGCTTAAAATATTTATTGGACCAATTATTTTTTTTTAGAAATTTTCATAATTTTTTAAAAAAAAGAATAAATATTAACGCGCCCTTTGGGCTTGGCAAAGATATACATGCTGTAAACTGGCCCAATTAAGCATGTAGCTTATCCTATTGGCGAAACACAATTTTAAATAAAGGCTGAATTTAGACTTCATTCAAATTTAAAAAATTAAAATTTAATTAAAAATTGGCCTGTTAAAATTTTTTTTACGGGTTGTAATTTTTCTAAGAGTCTTGTTGAAATTTTCAGCTATTTTTATATCAATTTAAATATAAATTTATCAAAATTTATAAATACACTTAACTTATTCGAATGTTAGAAGATATTTTTAAAACTTAAATAATTTTTGATATTTGTTGACCTGTGCAATAAAAATTGATTAAAGTCTATTTATGTTTTTGATATAATGCCTTTTATAAACTAAAAGATATACAAAAAAAATATTGTTATTTATATATATTTAAGTCTATAGAAAAGTATTAATTTAAATTGCATTTTTCTATTGTTTTTCTTGTAATTCAACAAATTTTTGTTTTTTTTTAAATATGATTTTAAACGTGTCCTATATAACAAAAATTTTATTAAATTAATTTAGCTTTAAGCTTATGCCCCAACCTAGAGATTTGCACAATTCTGTAAAGTAGTTATCGTTTAATAACACATGATAATAGGTATACCCGAAAGAGTAGACTAGACACGGGGATCTAAGTTTAAAATTTGCATCCATGCAAACATTCCAACCACCGTCAGGCACGTTACCTAAGTAGGCCATTTTCATGCAATTGTATGTGAATTCTCGGCTAACGCTATAAAATGGATTAAATTCTTACATTAGGGCAACTTTAAAACAAAGTTTTTTGAAACCCGATGGATCCCAGCATATCTTTATTTTTGAAAATCAAAAAATATATATTCAATTAGTCAAATTTTAGTGACTTTTAATTATATAATATACATAACTAGTAATAAATATTTGGTCGTCTATTTATAAATTTTATTCATAATTGATCTTGGGGTCCGTGTAGACCCTATCGTATTTCAATATAAACCATGTTATTGCCTCAATGTAAAATTAAACTAAAAAAACCCTTATTTTTTAGGTATTCTTTTATAATAATTTTACATATTATCATAAAATGTTTGCATTCTTAAATAATGCGTATTTTTTTTCTCTAGATATTTAGTTAAGTTGAGTAATAGCCAAAATAATTTTATTTCATAATCTTATTTTTTCATGAATCTTTCTAAATCTGCTAGACCTAAAAGCATAATTAGTAATATTGATACATTTTTTTAATGACAATTTATTTAATGTAACACAGAAATTTTTATTTTTCAGATTTTTTTCTACTTTGTGTTAGAATTTTTATACATCAACTTATATTAGTTTATAATTAAGCACGTATCTTCAAAGTAATAAAAAAAATATGTTCATATAGCTTTAAACTTCAAGTAATAGTGGTTTCGGGGTCCGTATTTTAACATTGAAATTGACCATAAGGGGTCCACACGGGCTTCAATAGAACTTTTAATTTCCAAATGAAATTTGCTATTTAACCAGTAACTACTCATATCAATTATAATAAGAAAAAAGTCTTAATTTTGATCTATAATACATTTTTAAGATAATTATGTTGTTCTTGGGTCCATGTGAATGAGTGCCACTATCGGATTACAACAAAATAATGCTGGCAATAAAAAAATTTCGGACCTTAGTAAATTTAGGCCGAGCGCCGGAATATTATGGTCCAGTTCGAGCTCTAGTGTGCCCACAGTAGCAATGTTAACAATTATACTTATATCTCCGAAGCTAATTTAATTTTACCACCTTCTTTTTCATGGACACAAAATCCATAACCGGTCAAAAATAATAAAATTGTGGGAACTTTAAAGTGCACCCACCTCTTGAAATACATTTTTTTAATACATTATTATTTTAAAACTTATTCAACAACGGGCCGGTCTATTCGATGTAAAATGAACTCTTGTAATGACCTTTCACACGAGTTCATTTTACACCGAATAATGTTTTACAGGAGTTCATTTTACACCGATTAGTAAAAACGCTTTTCAATATAGGAAAATTTTTTAGATTAGAGTTTTCTAATGTAACTTTTTATGAAGATTCGAATATATTATTAAAAATTCCAACTTGTTTAGTTTTTAAATAAATTCGATTTTATTTTTATGTCTCATTTAACGAAAAGGATTAAATAATTACTAAGTTATTCGTTATATTCTGCTAATCTAAAATTTTAAAGGAATTTTATACTCGCAATATATTCTAAGTGCATTTATATATTCTATTAATTTATGTTAAAATATTACTATCAAGCTTAAATATTTGATATAAGTATAAAAATTGTGAATCAAAAATTAAACCGAGCGTTGCCCAGTATATGTAACGGGCTAATAAGCGAGAGGTCCTGAGACATTTTTTTTATTATTTTCAAGATATCTACATAAGTCAGCATAACAATTGTGTACTTATCTACAGCGTAATCCATAGAATATAAGTTTTGTCCTATATGTTGTGCGTGCCTATTACATAAAAATGACAGTAGTTGACTAAATATAATTACACAAATGTTATGCTAACTTATGTAAAAATAAAAAAAATGTCTCCGCAGGGACTCGAACCAAGGACCTCTTTTATTAAATAAGCAACGCTCGGTTTATATTTTGATGCACGATTTTAATATTCATATCTATTTAATAAGCTTGATAGTAACATTTTAACATAAATTAAATAGAATATATAAATGCACTCGGAATTAAATATTGCGAGTATAATTTTCTTTTAAAATTTTAGATTGGCATAATACAACGAAAAACTTTGTAATTATTCATATTTCGTTTAGTGATAAAATCTTTAAAACGTATTTATTAAAAAACTTAACAAGTTAGAAAAATTTCAATAATATATTCAAAATCCTCATAAAAAGTTACATTAGAAGAATTAGAATTAAGAAATTTCCTATATTTTAATGCGTTTTTACTATTCGGTGTAAAATGAACTCGTGTAAAACCTATTCGGTGTAAAATGAACTCGTGTAAAAGCAGTGCTGGGACCAAAACATAAAGAAAGAAAGGGGGCTAGGGCCAAAAAAAGAATTTAAAAAAAGCCCTTACTAAGAAAAGGGGCAAAAATAATCCCACAAAAAGTGGCTCTTAAAAAGAACCCCAAAAAGCCCATTGTTTGTTCTCTTTATACTAATTTCGAAAAATTTTGATTTTTTCTTTATAATAATAATGGGTGGGTTATTTTTTCTTAAAGCTCTTAGGAGTTTTTTTAAGAAATGGGGCTTTTTTTAAACATGCCCCTTTTCTTTAAGCAAGAAAAGGGGCATTTCTTTTGCCATGCCCACGAGTTTGTGGGCATTTGGGAAAAAAAACTCAAAAACTTGTTAAAAAAAAGCCCATTTATTTTTTTTTCCCAGCCCTGTGTAAAAGGTCATTTTAAACGAGTTCATTTTACACCATTTAGACCTGCCGTTCAACAACTCGTTAAAAACATAATGTTATATAGAATTAAAAATAAACAAATGAAAAATATGTTTTATTCTTCCTTTTCGTGCCCCATTTTTTAATAAGTGCACCAAGATATTTTTTTCCAGGATTGATTAAAAATTTAGATAATAATAATTTTTACTTATTAATGTAGTTCGATATATCGTAAAAGGCTGAGACGGTTAATTCATCAGATGGACTAGTAATTTTTTGAAATATAATGGTCTAAACTTTGATTAAATGTTATAAAAATTCTACCGATGCTATAATTTGTATTTCCTGGCAGATAAATAACATATCTTCATCGGGAATTTTCTAAAATTATATAAGTTATAAGAAGAATATATAAATGTATAGGGTAGAGTTATCGCCAGGTAGTGCTAAATTCGAGCTCTGACCGTCCACATATGACCCGGTAGCTCAATCTTGATCGCATGTCTTGTGTTAATTTTTAAAAAACTGATTTTAATACTTAATAACGTATTAAGATTTTTTTTAACAGCCTCACCGTAGAGAATAGTCATATAACGATACGTAGACCAAGCCTTAACATGTGCTCTTGAAATTGTTTGGTATTTTTGCTATAAGGCGGACCCGTAGCATGTTGAAGAAATTGATGCTTTTAAAACACGCATATTTTAAAATTTCAGTTCAAAATCTTATTTTATTAATAATGCCTGACTCTCCCCAAACATGGGAATTGGTTCTATGGACAGATTGCTCGACACAATTAGCCCATATACACTTATTTATTCGTAAAAATATTAAAACAAAAAAAAAACCAATATGTAATTTTAATCTTTCCCACAAATTATTATTTCAAAAAAATATTTTTTAAATCCAAAAACAAATTTGGCAACTTTTTCTCCTAAGTTATGTTCTTATATCAAAAATTTTAAACCAAAAAAGTTTTATTTTGCCCTAAGAATGGTATATATTCTTCCATTATAGTTTTAGATATACCTTAACAAACCTTGGTACGGTGTTTCCACAGGCTCTGAGAGCGACTTTCAAGTTATCGTCATACTATTAGAAGAATAAAGCTTTATAAAAAACATTAATGTGGTTTAAAACCAAATATTTCCTAAAACGGTCGCCAAACCATTTTCCCATTCAATCAATGTGCCAAAAAGTGCTTCTGGGAAAATTAATCAGCGGATTATAGACAAACTCTTTTTCTAATTTTGATTTTGTCAGTTCAAAGGTAACTTGGCTCCTCAAGCTAAAATTTATTTAACTTTTTTTGAAAATTCTTATGCATGTGCATGAATTATTATAGAAAAAAACTTTAATAAATGATAAAGATTGAATTACAACCCAAAAAATGAAATATTCGTTTAATTAGCGCAATTATTGACTTTGTGAGATTTATAGAAGAATTGAAACATCCAGGTGTTTTATAAAATTAAAAAACTCACAATTATAAAAATGGGCCGTAAGCAGTAGTTATTGTAAAGACTGTAAAGTCCGAATTGTCTGTAATCATTTTTTCGGCCCGTACCGTCAACTAATTTCAAATTTATAACATGGCTTTTGTTGGCAGACCCATTAATTTTGTACCACATATCAGATTAAAATTCCTTAAATATATGCAAATAAACCTGCGAATATAGACATTACTAAGGTCAACATTATTTTGCAAGTTCAATTTCTTGGAAAAATATTTAAAAATATTCGTGAGCGGGTTACCTTTAATAACGGATAAAATTCTTTGCACCTCGTATATAGTTCCCTTTCGAAAATCTGCATATATATTTTATTTAAATTTGCTTAGGCAGTCAGGTTAAAAAATGTATATTCTTATAAAGCATGTGAATGACAATTTAAAAAAAGATAATCTTGTAGCCATAGAATTAATCTTACAATTTTTTTTAACTGTTAACAGAGGACCTTACAAATATATAAATTCAAAATTTCAGCACTAAATGATAGCTAACCTGTAATGTATGATTCCCATATTCAAATAAAGGGTCACCGTTTGGAATTATAATATTATCTGTCACAAGGAGGGCCTTTTCTGTCATCTGGAAATATCGGAAAAGGGACAATCGATTGGTTAGGTACAAAAAGGATATATGCATAGCTAACAAAAGGTATAACAGAGCCGATACGTAAAAGATTTTGGCCGTGATTCCTCGAAAGGTATCCATGAAAATAAGGTTTTATCATGTGACAATAAAAATTTTTTGTTTAATTTCTTTTAAAAAAAACCAATATTTTCTGTTAAATTATTGCCTATTAGCTTGATTTTTGACATTGACTTTTATTTTTCAAAAACAAAAACCAAAGAGATACTGACTCAATGAGATATTCCATCATTGTTTAGAAAAGCAGCCTTTAAAATTTAACTTAAAAGCAGGACTCTATTTATTATGTATACGGCATAAAATTTTTACATACCTTCTCACACTTATTATGAAATAAGGGTTTGTGACAAACGTGCCAATGATATTTAGTGCAAGTTTAGCTTATTCCCAGAATTTTTAATTTTATTTTTGAAATTCGTGTCTCAAAAGATTTACTGAGGGAGCGGTCAGAATAGATAAAAGTTCACGTTTTCGCTGTAAAATCTTATATTTACGCCACCTGTACAACTTTGAATCAATATCACAAATTGTAAAGTAAACTAATTTATTTTCTATTTATGACAATGCTATAAACTTATGTATGCTAAATAACGGTAAAAGCATCATACAAAGCTAGGGTAAAATATAATTGATTTTAACCCAAAATTGATTGTCAAATGACATATAAAAATGAGGTTGTTTAAAATGCGCAGAATTCTAAAATAATGTGGAAGCAAATAATAGTATTATAGCCCTACATGGCTCTTTAAATTTTAAAAAACTTTAAGCCGAATTTGATCCTCTACTTTTTTGATCCGACCTAAATAGGCCTACAAAACCGCATGGTAACCTCAATATATATAGCAAAATTAAACAAGCAATCCAATAAAACTACAATAGTAAACATATAATATACATTTAAGGGCGCGTCTTATATTGAGCTATTTTTTTAAAAATGTTACAAAAAATTTATTTTTTAATCTAATTGTTTCAACAAAAGATTTACCAATAATTCAATAATAATTATATTTTGGCATAAAATAAAGATTATAAGAATTTTTTTTAAAATATAAAAAACGACATAAGACGCGCGACCTTATGATCATATAAAATTAATAATATGAATGAATGTAATGATCAATCAAAATTTTGTCGGAGTTTAAGCACGAAATTGGCTGAGGGGTAAAGGGCATCGGGGCAACAGGAGAAGGTATCGTTCCATAGGAAAGCGACATTCCCGATAATTTCCCACGTTTTGTGGGGAAAGTAAAAAGAGGTGTCGATAGCGTCCCCGGCCATCATGCTGAGCCCAACCTTGGTGGAGTCGAAGACCCAAGATCCGTATTGGACGACGCACCAACGGACCAAATGTTGGGGTGCTTTCTCGTTCGGATCGAAATTCCGGACCTTGGTTCTCATGATTTCGGCCGTAAGTCCGAGCCCGCGAGTCTCGTTGAAGTGCGTGAAACACCGCGTCTTGATGGTTATCGGGCGGGCCCAAAAGATTTCGCCCGTGTAACGGAGTATTGCGTTTAAGCGGTCCGGCAAATATTTTGTCTTTTCGGCTTCCCTTTAAATATATTTTATTGAAAATTAGATAATTATTTGTTGAATTTGTCGATTTCATAAGTGTATAAATAGAAATTTATAAGCTTCAGGTAAATGTGAAGCGATCTAGAAATGGATTTTGGGGATCACACACATTAGCTTAAATAAGGGAAAGAAATTTTATTTTTGAATTGCGTAGGCAATTAGAAGCAAGTTTAGTTTTAAAACAAGGTAATTCAAAACTTTGTATTTTTTTTTATGAAAAACAATTATTAATATTTAATGAAAGACAAATATATTTTTTATTCGAAAATTCGCATATACCCTTTATTAACAAATTTATTTGGAAAAATATTTAATTAAAATTAATTTTACTTCTATCATTTTGTCTGTCAAAGTAATAATTAATGAAATCTAATAGGTATTTTACAAATTTTCTTACTTTATTTTTTTAAAAAATATATTTCGAGTAAACCTGTTTGAAGTGAAAAATATTTATTTAACAAAATTATCGTTAATAAAACCCACCTTAACATATTAATAAAATGCGGCTGATTAAAGTTACTTAGTGAAATCTTTTATAAGATTTGAAATAAATTAGAAAAAATCATGTCTTCAATACTGTTATTTTAAAAATACTTAGGCTGAGGCATTAAAATTTCAATTATTTCGAAGTAATTTAAGGTAATTAAACAACTCTATGTAATGTTAAACGATACCCGTAATATAAGGTTATATCCGGTGTCCATAACTCTTCATTATTAATCGAATATAGCTCCTGAGTGAGACCGTGTTTGGACGGTGTCCATTTAAGACGGGAATCTATCCAAGACTTGAAAATAAAAAAAAAAGATAAAAATTTGTTCATAAAATTTTAAAATTTGAATCCCATAAAAGGACAAATTGCAAGAATAAATGTTTAAGATATATATACATAATAAAAGGTATAATTTTACCAGCCTCAAGAAAAATTTCCCTTCAAATTCGTTGGTTTTGTGGTTCTGGTCAATATAAAAATTTATATTACAAGAGAATAAATGTTACTCGCAGGTCTCGACGTAAAAAAGCCGTCAATTTTAATTTTATAAATGACATAAATTACATTTAAATCTGAATTTTAATATGACAAAAAATAAATTGCCCGTCGTTTTTTTCATTAGGTCAATAAATACTTATATGAAAATAATTTGAAGTGAAACCTTATATTCTAATAAAAAAAAATACATAGAATATCGAAAAATGTTTAAACAGATTTTTTATGTTTAATTTGAAACATTTGGGAAACAGCGCTAAGATATAAAGTTATACGAATTTTAGAAACTAACTTGCATCGACCTAAGGGCACGTGCAAAGTGGGTTTTTATTTTCGTGAAATTTTGAAAATTCTGAAAATTTTGAAAATTTTATTTTTTTCAAATTTTTTTAAAAAAAATTTTATTTCAGAAAAAGCATTTTATGCGCATATACTAAATTTGGCAACTTTTTAAAAATTTGCGTTTTATTTCAGAAATTTTTTTTTCAAAATTTTGAAAATTTCACGAAAATAAAAACTCACTTTGCACGTGCCCTAATTAACAAATTTTAGTAAAGCTTATATCTTACATGTCATTGGAAATATCCTTTAAACCCCAAAGAAATTTTTAAATACGAGCCTTATTAAAATGAGTGTTGTTACATAATTAGTTATAATGAGCAAACTGGTTAAACGTTATGCGCAAACTGCAAAATTAATGGAAGTCATAGTAAAATTTAATGAAAATTGTAAATTGAAAATTTATTCGAACCAGATTATCTATGGTAACCATGGCGAGACCAACTTTAATGTTGACTGGGGTATTTGTCACGACAACCGGAATTTGGGATTTATCGTAGCCGACCATGAGCTCTCTCTTCAAATTACTTTCAACTATGTGCACTGATTGAGCTTGAGCATCTAACAAGTTATTTTTTGAAATATAACAAAAGTTGATAATCTGCGAAAATTTTGGGACTTATTTGTAATTTTGGACCGGGCAACCAGGCCTTGCAGATTTGGGCGAGCCAAATTAATTGCATGTTGCTGACCGGCCAGTTCTAATTCAAAAATTTCTTGAGCGGGCCTTTCTGGATAATGACGGCTCAGTTCGGACTCCAACTTATACCACCGATTATAATTTAATGATTTTAACAACTTAAATCTTTTGAGATCTAAATTGTGCTCAGAGTGATGAGCTAAATCATTTTAAAAAAAACTCATTGCTATTTATGGGAGACTCATTTGCCATTTTGAGTTATAAAGTACAATTTACAAAACTGAAAAAATTTGCAACTTCAATAGAATTAATAGAGGCTAAATTAAATAATTGATCTTAACCCAATTAACGCTCAAAAACAACTGGGATTGAATTATCGACTGTCGTGAATTAAGTATGGCTTAACACTTTCCAGCTACAAGATTTATATTTAAATTTAAAATTAATAAAACTTTGTCTCTTCCTATATAAAATGTATGCTTACAAATGATCACCGTGGTGAATAACCAAAGACGACTCCAGATGTCAAACATTTTGGACGGTCACGACTTAAATCGGCAATATTAAATTTACTAGCAATCAAAAAATTATTTTAAAAAATGAAAGTTTAATCATCGTATTTTACCAGGAAACGTAATTCTATCCGTAAGTAACTTCTTCTGGTTAATTTAATCTTTTGTAACATACTTTACTTAACATACACAATTGTAACTTTGTTTTAAAAAATTTTCTCTATGGTAACTAAAGAAGATAAAACTAAATGACTATGTTGAAATTATGTCAATTTCTATTACAGGTAACTCAATAAACCTACTAACGACGATATTAGAAAGCGCTTTTTTTGGTGCTGAAGAAAAGCCCAAGGTTGTATAACTGCATTGATCAAAAAAAAGAACGACAAATGACACATAAATTTTATTTTCCTGTCGCAAAAATACTAAAACAAAGGACCCTTGATGGCCCAACGTGACGCCAGTATCCAGTCTCGTGCGCTGAGTATTTTGCAAAACCGATAAAATTACATATTGCATTAACTCTCAATGTAGTGTAGCGCTGCATATTATCTTTTTGAATGGCATGTGTGGTGACAAATTTTTTCGTTTGTTTTATATAAACCCATGAATAGGTACATTTGGTCGGCATAAAGATTGGTGTCCCTTTAGCAAAGATCAATAAGCGCCCTCTATTCTGGGTAGGCTGGTAGCTAGATCTAGCCATTTAAATAAAAAGTTGCTTTCAATCTAAAAAAAACAAGAATTAAAAAAAATTGTTAACATAAATACTGTTTTTAACGTTTTACTTTCATTTCACTGCCGAGGTACACCTAAGTGCCCTTAAAACATATTTGTATACCTGAATTGTTCTTTTGGTAGCGCTAACCATCGGTGTTTATAAAAAATGTAAATGGTAAATCGGCCGCAGAAAATAGAAAGTTTATAGGGCATTGATGTCTATTGGAATTCTTGACTATATCTGCCGAAAGCCCAATCATCCGGCTTAATTGACATTTTATGCTTTAACTTACAGGGGTCATGGCTTAGCAACCATTAAAAGTCCCAAATTATACTAAAAATAATTTTTAAAGATTTTAATTTTTTTTTAATTCCGAGCAGATAAAAAAGAATCAGAAACTATAGTTTATGAGGGCGCCTAAAAATTTGAACTATAATATCTCTAGGGCGTATTAAGATTTTGTTTAATTTTGGGGGCTCTAATGATACGGCGTTAACCTCGTGGAGCCAATATTCTGTAGGAATACAAATAGTTCTTCTCTCTCCCCTTATTTCGTTGGATACAACTGGGGCAATAAACAACAACAATCAACTTTTTAATAATATTTTTTATCAATAAAAATATATTTATAACATGTTCTGTGTTTTATAAATGCAGTGTATCTCCTCAACTTAACCTTCCTTATGGCAATCGGTTATTTCCGCAACGCCCTGTTTTTGTGTATTTTTTTTAAAATCGCTTACTGCTTTTTTTAAGTTATAATCAAATATAAATATAAGTTGTTAATATTCAATCATGCAAAGCGTTCGAAGATAAATGTGGAGGCCCCTTATAAAATAAATTTCCTTTTGGCCCTAAAAATTATTTTTCCTTAGTTTTTGATTTCTATGTTTTCAATTAGGTTCCTTATAATATTTCAAATTAGCTAAATATTTTGCTAATATAAATGTATGATTATTACCACGTTTTTTATATATGATTCGAAATTGATATTTTATTTGTGTAAGCTTTACAATTAAGTTTTCAAATTTTGAGCTAACTTTATATCTCAAATCCTTATACCTTGTGTTTTTATTTGCTTAGTTAATTTAAATAGTTTATTTTCTTTCTATAGTCTTTTTAATGTTTGATTATTTTGTTAGTTTTCATGCATTGGTACTTCTTTTTTCCATTTTGGTATTTAATAGTGTTCTCAACGGGCCGTTTTATAACCCAGCTTGCCCAAAAATTTTTTTACGTGTGCCCCGGGCCCGGTCCTAAATAAATATTTTTATTTTTAGCCCGGTTCGAGATTTTTTAAAAGAGGCCCGGTCCGGCTCGGCCCGAATTTATATCGACCCGTATTATATTTTGTGAATATTAATAACAATTAAACATTAAATATAGCATTATTGAAATTATTAATATTAGGAGCATCATTTTATTTAAATTAATCATTTAAAAAAATTATACAATCCAGTTTTTCCTGGTATAAACATTTTTTTCTGTTGGTTAATATTAGACCGGCTGTTGTCTGCATTGCAGGAGCTTACAGGAGTGGCAAAGATTTGGATTGCATAAATATTTAACTTAGAATTTTATTTCCCACCACTGCAAAAAAGTTTGTTTATCTAGGCCTGGTGGTGGGAGGCAGGGCTGGGAAAACAATGAGCCAAAAAACTTTGGCTCATTTTTTCCTCTAAAACATAAAAAAAGAAAGGGGGGCAAAAATAAAGGACCAAAATAAGAATTCAAAAAAGCCCTTACTAAGAAAAGGGGCAAAAAAAACTCACAAAAAGTGGCTCTTATTAAGAGCCCTATAAACCCATTTTATGTTTTCTTTATAATAATTTCAAAAAATTTTGATGAGTGGGTTATTTTTTCTTAAAGCTCCTATGAATTTTTTTTAAGAAAAGGGGCTTTTTTTAAACATGCCCCTTTTCTTTAAGCAAGAAAAGGGGCTTTTCTTTTGCCATGCCCACGAAATTGTGGGCATTTGGAAAAAAAACTCAAAAACTTGTTAAAAAAAAGCCCATTTAGTTTTTTTTCCCAGCCCTGGTGGGAGGTTAATAGTTGTAATTTCGTCCTCGGTTCTAATATCGTCATCCCACCTACCTCCTAAATAAGTTAAAGTTATATTTGTCAAATTAAGCAAACATCGGATTTAGCAAATCACTTCGTCTCGTTCATACTAACTAATCAATTTCATTTTTCTGTTCAAAAATCTACTAATATAATTATTTTTAGCAATAATTTTAGCGCAAAAGGCAAATTATAGCATCAAAAATTTTTCGGCCAGGTCCGAGTCCGAAATTTAATAAAGCGGCCCGGCCCGCCCGACTAATATTTTATATTTAGGCTCGACCCGACCCGCCATTTTGGGCCCGGCGGCATCGGGCCGGACGGGCTTTCGGGTCTCGACTGACACTAATATCTAATGTAACGTTTATACATTTTATTATTTTTTTTAAGTATAAAAAATGTGATTTTTTAAAAATAATTTAAAAATTTTTTAAATGATTGAAAGTAAAAACTTACTTTGAACTTTCTATATGTTGTTGTTGTTGTTGTTGTTAGTTAATAGCCCCTGTTCGTTGGACCTAAAAAGTTGGATGTAGAAGTGAGTTTGAGTGCTGCGAGGGCTAGGTTAAGCCAAAGATCTATCGGGGAGATAGGAGGCCCCCGGTTTGGGCAGATGAGCCAATGTTCGATACTATCAGCGGATGATTTACAGTCATTGCAGATATTATTAAGAGAAGGGTCCATGCGAGCTCTAAAGTCTGCCAGTAGTTGACAGTGACCAGAGCGAAGTTGAGCTAGGTGGGGAACTTTCTATATGTAAAAACCATTCGTCGTATCTTATAGAGAGCTAGGAAAAAGTTTTTACATTTTTTGGAAATTAAGAAAAAATAAAGTGTTTTAGCTTTAACCAAGAAAATATTCATTAGATTGATTTTTTGTTTATATTTTTGTGTTTATTTATAGTTGAATTTTTTAATCTGCCATAAAATTTTTGAACAAAAATTTGAATTATTTTTCCCAGCTATAATTCACAGTCAAAGAAAATAGGAGGGAAAGGGGGGGGGGGGGAGAGGGGCTTGCAAATGTATTTTTATGGAGGGATAAAATTTGTATCTACTAAATTTAGTATGTAGAGTTAATAAAAACTAAAAGCCCTTACCTTTTTATTCAATGCTTAGGTGTTAAGGTAATAAAGACCAAACTGGGTCGTGATATTCTTGCCCTGTTCCTCAAATTGTTTTTTAACTTAGGTCTAACTCGGCTCAAAATCGCTAAATACGGCTCAAAAATATTATTTTAAGCTAAAAATCTTTGAAAAAACACCCTTCATCATGGCATAAAATGTTTAATTTTAAATTCTGATTACTATATTAAATAAATTAAAAGGCAAATTGAGATGTAAATATTTAGCCCGACCAGGCAGGTAATTTATTTCAATTCCAGCAGATTTTTTGGTTGAGCACGGAGCCGGGCGGGAGGGCTTTGGGGTCTCGAAAAGGAACGGCTTTCTGGTAAAAGATATTTTGCAAAATCACAAGTTTATTGAGAAAGGCCAACACCGTTAAGAAAATTATGATATTTTTGGGTTCATCTGTAAAAAACTGTGAATTGATCAAGCATGATTTCTACACTGAATGGAATCTTCTGTGTGAAAATCTCTATATTTGACCACGCAGTTTCCTTGAGGCTGTGTAAGGCTGCAAATAACTTCATTAGGAATGGGCTTAGTGCAATATACCTTTTCACATAAGTGGTCACAGACTAGTGTGTTGTGTTTAATAACTACTCTCTCAACTTGGATATATTCTATAAAATAAAAACGCATTTGAATGTTAATGTGAAACCCTTTTTACCCGGCTGGCCCTTTTACTAGGGCCGGCCAACCGAACTTGCATGTCAGCTCAACCAAGGCTCGCCCAAAAATATGAATACGGCCCAAACATTGTATATTGAAAGCTATTTATTTTTGTAATAAAAAAAAATTATTTGGTATGAAAAAGTAAAAAAAAAAGAAAATTTAGATTTATATAATGATATGCATTGCATTCCGGGTTAGAGCCGACATTTATTTTTTGATTTAGGCCCAACTTGAAAAATGCTGGCCCGGGTCCGGCCCAATCTACAAAGGCCCGAAAATTTTAAAATACAAGCTAAAAGTTTTGGTCTAAAATTATTAATAAAATAAAGAGGGTAAAAGTAATACCCTCCACCGTGTAATAATTATATTATCATTTTTGGTTACTAATTATATCTTAAAAAATTCAACTTAAATAGGATTAAAAAAAGGTACTTTAAAAAAGCGGCTGGGCTTCTATCTCCTGTATTTTTTATCTGGCCTAACCTGTCTGGGCGGGCCGGCATGGAGTGGGCCAATTTTTGGGTCTTAACTTTGATCTCTATTCCGTATATCTAAATAGGAAATTAATCAATTATATTCCGCTTGCAAGAGGCCAATTTCAAATTTAACTTTATAACGTTAAATAATTTTATTTTACCCTAAATTTTCAAAAAAACTTTACATATAAATGTTGCGAAAATATATAAATATTTATACTTACCTAACAGCTAGAGTCATATTATATAAAAATAATTTAGAATTATTTGAAAAAAAAAATTATATTAATCAGTGTTTTTTCTATATAAAGATATACCATATTTTACCCTTAATAAACATATTGTCTTTGTTAACTAACTTCTACATCCAACTTTTTAGGTCCAACGAACAGGGGCTACTAACCAGAGATGTAAAAAAAGCCCCGAGTGCTTTTTTCTCATAGCACCGGTGCTAAAAGCACAGGGCAATTATTATTTTTTGCCCATTCGGTGCTAAAAGCACAGGGCATTTATTACTTTTTGCCCCTTCGGTGCTATAAGCACCGGGGCATTTCTATTACTTTTGCCCTTTAACCAAAAGCACCAAGGCACTTTGCTCCTTCGGTGCTAAAAGCCCCAGGGCATTATTACTTTTTATATTTTTGGGGCTTAAAGCACCGGTGCAATATAATTTTATAAATTTTGGGGCTTAATGCACCGGGGCATTTATTATTGTGTGTTTTTTGCCCTTCGTGTTTTTTACGGATTGGCTGGGTGTTACGCCGAAAATCTATATTTTGTTTAATAAATAGCTTGATTTATTATTAAAATGCTCACTGCTTATATACCAAAACTATTTTATGCATGATATTTTTATATTATTTATTTAATAATAAAGTTAAAAATCCGCCATCTATAATTTATAATTATGTTACGATTAATTTTGATTATTTAAGCATATATACCTTGGGGCAGCGGAGTTGGGGCTGTGCTTATAAATTAAAAGCCCAGAATTTTTTTTTTCTTTTTTGTTAAAAAGTTACTTAATACCAGATTTTATGTTTTGAAAGTGCAAAAAACTTATTTTTTCACATTTGTTTGCCCCGGGCAGCACCGGGGCAAATCAACCTTAGGGGCAAAATAACCTCGGGCAATAGAAAATTTTAATCCCCAAATTTTTTTTCTTAAAATTGTCTAAAAACATACTTAAAACGCAAATTTAAACTCTAAAAGTGCAAAGTGCAACTTTTAAAATTTGTTTGCCCTGGGGCAGCACCGGGGCAATTTAGCTTTGGGGCAAAATTGAAAAATTTTGAGCCACAAAAATTTTTTTCTTCAAATTGTCTAAAAGTTACTTAAAACGCGATTTTAGGTTTCAAAAGTGCAAAAACCTGCTATTTTTAAAATTTGTTTGCCCCGGGGCAGCACCAGGGCAATTTAGCTTTGGGGCAAAATTGAAAAATTTTGAGCCCCAAAAAATTTTTTTTTAAAAATGTCTACAAGTTACTTAAAACCCGATTTTAGGTTTCAAAAGTGCAAAATACCTGCTATTTCTAAAATTTGTTTGCCCCGGGGCAGCACCGGGGCAATTTAGCTCTGGGGCGAAATTGAAAAATTTTTAGCCCCAAAAATTTTTTTTTTAAAATGTCTAAAAGTTACTTAAAACCAGATTTTAGGTTTCAAAAGTGCATAAAACCCGCTATTTTTAAAATTTGTTTGCCCCGGGGCAGCACGCGTGCTAAAATCTTTGGGGCTCAAGATGCGTGTGCTTGGGGCAAAATTGAACAACACTGCTACTAACAACAACAACATATTGTCTTTGTTCGCCATATGGATACAAATATAAGTTCAAAAATTTATAAGCAAAAGCCCTTTTTGTAACTATAAAAAAACTATATTAAAAATATGTTTTATATATAATTCTAATAAGGCCAGGCCAGGGCAACATACTTTCATCTTAGGTCACGTGCAAAGTGAGTTTTTATTTTCGTAAAATTTTGAAAATTTTGAAATTTTGAAAATTTTGAAATTTTGAAAAATTTTATTTTTTCAAAATTTTTTATTTCCGAAAAAGCATTTTATGTGCATAAACTAAATTTGGCAACTTTTTAAAAATTTGCGTTTTATTTCAAAATAAAATTTCTCGAAATTTTGAAATTTTCACAAAAATAAAAACTCACTTTGCACGTGCCCTTAGATATGAAACTCAATAACCTTAAATTCCAATCTATTTTTTTGCTGTAAAATCTAGTCTCTAATCAATATTAAGTTTTTAATAAAACAATATTCTAAGCCTACTTTTATCGGTTATTAAGGTAAATCTAATTAGAAAAGTTTAAATAATACACAGACTTTGGTGTCATTTTTCTAACTGTTGCACATAACTTGTTCATGTTGTTGTCATTTAAAATTGTCTAAGCTCGAAAAATTTTTTTTTACCTTTGTTTAATTAATTAAAATCTAATATTAAAAAACTTTTGTACCATTAATTCTTACGGAATAAATTATGATTTGAAAAAATTGTAGTATAAAATCAGGCGCGTCCTTATTTCATTGAGTTTTAAAAATTCTTAAATTTTTTTTGACACAAAACGCATTTTTACAAAAAGTCACAAATTTTTATTATTAGCATCAAAAAACTTTAAAAAAAATTAATTTTTTATATAATTTAGTAAAGTCTAGCTTATTTTTTTTTAAATATTTTAGTTGTAGCTTTCAAGTCTTGAAGACCTGTAATTTTAAAGGAAGACCAAATTTTATAATATTTTGCCGTACGTCACTTCTTGTCACTTTTAGTTTTATATGATTAAATAATTTGTTTAAACACTTAACAAGCGAATTCATATTAGGGCACGTGCAAAGTGAGTTTTTATTTTCGTAAAATTTTAAAAATTTAAAAAAAAAATACGAAAATAAAAACTCACTTTGCACATGCCCTAAAGGAAATTTTAGTGGTCAAACTTAGTCTATAGATTTAAAAGAACACTAATTTTTAATATATTGTCTCACAATTATGTTTTAAATGGACAAAGCAAGTATGTCCGAATACCAAAATATTTTCATTTTATTTTAAAATGTGTACCAACCCACTCCTTCGGCGTATTTTGTGGGGAAGGCTGCGGCTAATACTAATTTCAAAATTGTAAAAAATATTCAAAAATTAAAAAAAATGTAGACGGCTAATATCAAAAAATGAGAAGTAATGTGATATGAAGGATGTAACCAACAAAAAATTTTTGAAAAAAAAATTTTCAAAAAAACTTTAATTTTTTTTTTCACTAATCGCAGCTGGTAGAAGGGGTTAAATAAAGATAGCATACGTTACGGGAGGTTTTATTTCTCGGCTGTCCCATGCAAACGGTCACGACAAGTAAGATGCAAATTGCGATTTTAAGAAGTTGCATTTTAATGTTTTTGTTACACGATACTTATTTAAAATATTAAACAAACTATCAAATATAAATATTACAAAAAAAATTTTCTTTTAGCGTCTAGACTGGTCTTGTTTAAACAATAAGATATTCGAGAAAACTATGTACATTTTGGTGTAAAACCGGGAGCTTTATATTGAAACAAAATTTGTCCACGACCTGTATTCGATGGTGCAATATTTAAGTTTCGTCAGCTATGCTTCCCAAAAAGATAAAAAAAGAACCTTGACTCAAAAAAAAATTTGGTCTTTTTATAAATAAAAATTTAAAATTAAAGATTACCTGCCTTTTAAAAAAAAACCCAAAAAACGAATTTAAAGTGATGAAATCGATTGAAATTTGGGCCCGCATTGATATAGGTCACGTGGTAAAATTTGATACTAACTTTTGTTGTTTGCTTAACCTCAAAAACAAATTTGTAACCGGCATTGACTACCCTACACCGATTTAAAAACGGGCTAAGGACACTATACTTGAGTTATTATCAAAAAAAGGGTGTGGCTCTAAATACGATAAGCGCTTAACTTGTACTCGCAGGTTTATCAACTGCTAAAAACACAGCGTCAATTTACGACCTGGGATCTTAAAATAAATTTATTTTAAAGCAAATGTTACCTATTTTCACCAAAAAAAATTTGTGTAAAATTGAAGAATTCAAATTTTATAAAATTAATTATCAATTTTTCTTTAGCTTAGTTATAACTATTCAAATAATAGTTTAAAGTAGTGCTATTCAATCTGGGGTCAGCGGAAGGCTCGCTGGGGGTCCGCGAAAGAATTATGATAAATTGTTTTTTTGCGAACGAGGATTTAGGAACAGGGAATAAATGGATCAGAAACCCTCTTGTTAATTCAGAAATCAATTTACCTATTATATTAAAAGACAAACTAATAGATTTGAAAGCTGATAAGAGGCTAAAATCTATTATGAAACAATAAAATTATCTAATTTTTGGATTAAAATAAGATGCTCATATTCAGAATTATCTACCTATTTATGTGAATCTGGTTTTTCTGCATTGAATATAAAAACAAATAAAAAAAAATTGCGTATCAATAATTCAACCTTTAAGACTTGCATTAAGGTCGTTGACTCCAAGATTTGGAAAACTCATCAATGTGAAGCAACCTTAACCGAGCCACTAAAAATATTAAAAGTACTTTATAAATGGCATGTTAGCAATAAATTAATAAACGAAATTTTGTAGCAAAATTAATTTAGTCAGATATTATCATGCTAATAAAATATATACAATTTATTTTAATGTAAATCAGTAAAACGTTATTTTAGAGAAAGTGTAGGCCCAGGGGTCCGCGACGTTTTTTCTGCGTTTTAGGGGTCCGCCATGGCCAAAAGGTTAAATAGCACTGTTTTAAAGTACACGGTTTCTTTTAAATAACACAACACAGGACAAAAATAAATGAGTGATCAATGATTGTTGACACCTCTAGCAAAATATCTTCATGATAATCTCATCTAAAGTATTTTTCCCAAAATTTCATCCGAACTTGACTTATTTTTTTAGATACATAAATAAAAAAAAGTCGAAAATTGGCTAAATTGCCAGTTATTTTGACCTCGAGAATATTTTTTTTTACGAAAACACCTGTACTTTTAATTTTGGCTTATATAATAAGAAAAAAAATTTTTAAGTATATCAAGCTCTTATATCAACATATATGAAGAATTGGTACCCCTGAATAATTATCGATTTTAAATTATAATGTTATTTAAGTTTTGCAATTTAGCTTTTTTATCTTTATATATATTTTTAAATTTTTTTTGTTTTTGAATTTCTGTTGTTTTTTTAACAATATTTCAAAAATTTTTAATAATTATAGATGGCTAATTGGAAATCAATCATATGAAAGGTCTGCAAAAGTTAGCTTATTTATCAAAAATTTATCCAGCTATGCAATTATTTAAATTTTATCACACAACAAATTTTTAAAAGCATGAGGTAACTTTAGAAACTAGACCTGCCATCTTAAAGATGTTTTAACGTTTACCGTTTTAAATAACCAAACTTTTTGTATTAAATGTTGATGTAAGAGCTTGATTTAAAAATTCTATATTTTGATTATTTGAAATAAAAATACAAGTTAAAGATTTTAATATAAAATTTTTTGTTTAATCGAGGTCGCAAAATAGCCATTTTTTGATCTTATAAAACAAAATACTCAAATTGTGAAGAAACTTTAAAAAAAGGGAAAATATATAACATCATTTAAAATTATATACCCCATTCTAATTTTCTTTTTTTTACTCTTTGATTTTTGTCAATATGTGTTATACAGCCCATGAATGAATGAAAAAGAATATCAAATTGCAAAATCACGTTAAAGTTTATTGCGCGAGGCAACCCATCACCATAATTATGATTGCGTAGCTAATGTTTTTAGAATTTTTAAAACTTCATAAACAAGTATAAATGTGTGTCGTTTGATTTATGGATTGTTTCTGCACTGGATGTATACGTTTTTGGTGGTATCAAGATAATCGGCTACACACCGTCCATTCCGTTTTCTTAGGGAGCATTTAATTGCCGTTGGAGTAGGTATCCCTTTGCAGTACAAAGTCTTGCATAAGTAATCACAGTTCGCTGCTCTGTTAGGTATTACAGCTACATTCCTAACAAGGTTGTACTCTTCATAACAAACATAATAAATCTAATGACATATAATAATTTAAACCAGGACGTGATAGGTCTGCCCTGCCTCTAACTTATCGGCAAGCTATTTCTTAATGGTATTACATAGGTCAACAATTTTTTGAGAGTTATGAGATAACTACAGAGATCAAACCTGCCATCTTAGGGAATAGCAAATCCGTTTACCGTTTTTCCTAATCAAACTTAGTTGGTGAGGTACAAACATTGAAAATTTTAGAAAAAAAGGTAAAAAAAAACAAAAAAGGTTTAAAAACAAATAGTGAAACTGTTAATATTTTCATTAAAAACGGATAATACATCGTGTCGTATTTAAGTTTGGACGAGAAATATCTTGTATTATCTAAATGCCGATGTAAGAGCTTGATATATTAATAAAATTTATTTCTCATTATTTGTGATTATAAATATGAGTTACAAGGAATTTTTATATGCAAAAAGAAATTTTAAATTTTTTCTCTTTAGGGTATATTTAGATTTGTCAATTCGGTCAAAAAAGGCCATTTTTCGTTATGGACAGATCTAAGGAGCCAAAACAGGAAGAAACGTAGAAAAACGAAAAATATTTATGAGATTAAGCCATCATGGGGATGCATTCTTTTATGTTTTTATAAAATTCACGTTTATGACATTAATATTTGTTGACCTGTGTTATAAAGGGATGTTTTTCATGCAAAATATTGTGACATTATTTGACATTCTTTTTGAATAAATGTAATTGATAATTAAATTTATAGACATATTTGTAAATTGTACAAATTTATGATTTTAAACCTACTATCTTTTTAATTTTTTAATGCATTTACCGTTTTTTCTGTTGTAAGCCAGCTTTATTATAGAGTAAATAAAAAAAACAAAATAAAACATTAGAGAAAATTATTTATATATACACAACTAAACTTTAAGATTTAAATAAATATTTTTTATTTTAAACCAGGTTTGCAATATATATATATAACCTAAAGAATATTATGCTTTTATATATATTTAATATATCTCATTAGAAAAATAAAGATTAAACTCGATTTCTGCCACAAAATAATATTATTTTCCTTGTTTTATGTAAATTGCAAAATAAATCGATTGCCATCGATTTAGAGGACCCATGAATTATTCAAAACATGTAAATTTTTAGAGATAAGGCCATTATGAAGATTGTTTTCTAGCAGAAAACCTCGTAGATTTATAAATTCTTGTGGACTTGTGTTCTATAAAAATTGTTCATACAGAACCGGACCAATGACAGGATTTGTAAAATATCACACGTCTACAAAAATATGTGTTTAAAGGGGTTCTTTAAACTGTAGTGAAACATGTGGCCTTATTTCAAATATTTTTTTTATTTTTTAAATCATCATTGGTATAAAAAAACCGGGCTATAAATAATCCCTGCTCAGAATTAAGTTTTTTATCTTAAGCTTTCCAGTTCGGTTCAAAATTGACAAATGCCTAAAAATATTATATTGTAATCTCTATGTTTTTTTTAATTATTTATATAACACAGGTGAACAAATATCATTGTCACAAAAAATAAGTTTATAAAAACATTAAAGCCTGCATCCCCATGATGACCTTATCTCATATATATTATCAGAATTTCTTCCGCCTTAGGCTCCTTACACCCGTCCATAGCGAAAAAACTTTTTTTTAGATTTTGCGACCTCGAGAATACCCTAAAAGAAAAAATTTAAGAATCTTTTTTCATATAAAAATCCCTTACTTATATTTATCATCTTAAATACTGAGAAATAAAATTTTTTTGTATATTAAGCTATTACATCAGCATTTAGATAATACAAAATGTTTCGCGTCCAAATTTAAATACGACACGATATATGTTTTTCAATTAAAAAAATATTTGAAGTTTAAACTTAACAGTTTAGCTGTTGTAAATCTGCAAAAAAATTAATTTATTTTTGTTTTGGAATTATCTTTTGTTTTTTTAACATATTATAAAATTTTCGATGTTTATAGCTGACTAACTAAGTTTGATTAAAAGAAACGATAAACGGATTTGAAAATCCATAAGATGGCAGGTTTAATTTCTCTAGTTGGCTCATAACTTTTAAAAATCTGCTAACCTGTGTAATACAGAGCGTTAAGGTAATATTCTTCGTGATCTTAAATTTATATTTAGTTTTTGTTAACAATATTTAAATAACAAAAAATCAGCCGGGCTCCTAATTCATTATTTCTTAATTAAGTCCGGCCTGGCCCCGGCCGGCCACCAGGTGGGCTCCCGGGTCACCATTTTTTGATCTCTAGATGAAGCCCACATGATTCAGTGTGCTCATAAAATAACAAAATTCGGCTTAACTAATTTTACCTTGAGAATCTTTAAGCTTAACCGTAATTTCAAGTTTTCATCAATAGTTATGAGATAATAAAATTTTAGTAACAAGCTCTAATCCACATAAAAATTATTTAATATTTTGTTTTCCGATAAAAAAACGCCTTTTTACTGGCATGAATATAAATGTCAGCGTCCAAACGCAATATTCCGCCGGCGGAATATTGTCTGGACTTGAGCTCAACGTCCAAAGCGTATATTCCGCCGGCGGAATATAAATTGGCGTATAGTCAACGACCAAAACGCATTTTCGCCGGCGGAATATTGTCTGGACTTGAGCTCAACGTCCAAAGCTTATATTCCGCCGGCGGAATATTAATTGGCGTATAGTCAACGACCAAAACGCATTTTCGCCGGCGGAATATTGTCTGGACTTGAGCTCAACGTCCAAAGCTTATATTCCGCCGGCGGAATATAAATTGGCGTATAGTCAACGTCCAAAATGCATTTTCGCCGGCGGAATATTGTCTGGACTTGAGCTCAACGTCCAAAGCTCATATTCCGCCGGCAATGTTGCACAATTTAAGGGACAAACAAACTTAATATGTTAAATTTTTAAATATCGATCTTTAGATGTTTTTGATTTTTTATGCTTAGATTATGAAATGTTAAATAATTATGGGTTAATTTGAAATTAAGGTTGAGGGCTAGAATGGTGTTTAAGAGTATAGTATAATGCTCATCTTTTCAGCTCTGAGCGCTAAGCTCTCACTCTTTTCTCACAATACTCAGTAGCGGTGCGTGTTTTGTAGCTTCTTAGGGTGGTCGGTTTATATAGTATTTTCCTCGGTTCTCATATCGTCATCTTCCCATCGAAATCCTTGATGAATTGAAGAGTTTATAATACTTTAACCTGAGACCGGATTTGGCACACTCCGTCTCGTTACAAACTGTTTTCATTTTTTCTGTTCAGACGTCCATAAATCTACTTATCTAACTATTTTAGCATTATAGCGCAAAAAACAGGCAAATCTAAACAATCAAAATTTTGGCCCAGACAGACATTTCGGGCCTAGCGGCAGGGGCCGGGTGACATATAGCCGGACGCTATTTAACCGGACGGGCTCTTAGGTCCCCAACCGAGAACACTACCAAGAAGTGCGCTAATGAATTCTAATAACCGCGTAAATGGGCGGAAGACCTTAAAACGTCGATGTAAACAATGCTGTCACTTTAAATCCCCGAAGATCTTAGTGCGCAATAAAGTTATTAATGCTAATAGTTATTAAAAAAACTTACCAAGGTGCGTTAAAACACGAAGGTGATTATTGAGAGCGCGCGAAAGACTTCTAAGACTAGAGGGACTGCACTGATGTCAGACTTACTGATGTCAGACTTTTAGGGAATATAAAACGATAAAAAACCAAAACCAAAACCTTTTAAGCTTTATCTCAGCTCTCTCGTTCAACCGTTTTAGAGTTAGGTCATTAAGGACCAGCTTGACCAGGCTTATTAAATACTAAATTGGTGTTAAGGTAATGGGAGGTATATTATTAGTTAAATATTTGCAATTTTTGTAGAGTAAATAAACAGCTTTAAACATTTTTAAAGTAAATTTTGAACTCCACTAGTCCCATTTATATTTTTATGCACCGATAAATAATTGAAATAATTTAAAATGACATTTAGCTCAATAAAATTTCAGGTTCGAAATATACCAATGTCTATATTTTGACAATTTTTTTGGATCCCTTGCCAATCTTTGAAATAAAAAAATTTATATGATAACTCCCAGCATATTACAATTAGAGTTTAAACCGGCCCGTAAAATTCCCGCCCAAACCATCTGGCAAATCATAACTTAGGCCCTGCCTGCCCATAATTATTTTTTTCATTTTTAATTCTGTTCGACTCAAATACCTCCCGGAAATATGTTAATAGCTATAAATTCTTGTTTGGGTTATCAATATACAGAGTGCCGGTAATACTTTACATCGTGTTTCCCATATTTGATTCGTTGACTATTTTTTTTTTAAAAAAAGGCAATAAAATAAATTTGGCCCCGTTTACTTTACGTATTTCACAGACTGCCTTCGCCTTTAAATAGTCTAAAAAGTTATATGAGGCTAAAATTATTATTTGTCTAACACCCAAAAAAAATTATTTGTTAATGAATAATAGGGTTCCTTGGTAAAGAAGTTTAAGGTGGGGCTATCGACCAAATGACATATTAACATTGAAATTTTTTTACAACAGTTAATTTAAATTTTAATGTCTAGCACCTAGTTTTAATTCTCCATTTAAAAATGTTTAAATGTTATTGCTTTGTTTCTGACAATATAAATGAGAGAACCAATACGCTTTGTCATTCTACAAAATTTTGTTTTTTCTTGTGAAATTGTAAAATACTTGATATTTTTGTAATATTTTATCCGAGCCCTCAATCGTTATGAATTTTACCAATTAAAAACGACATTATGTTAATGGTAACACAATTCAACAATATCAATGACACAACCGATTTTACGAAAACATAAAAGAATATGTTTCCATAAATCTTATTTCAAATATATCTTTCGTTTTTCTTAGTTTCTTCCGGCCTTGGCTCCTTACATCCGTCGATATCAAAAAAATGGCCTTTTTTGATCAAATTGACAGATTGAGAATACCCTAAAAGAATAACTTAAAAATCTGTTTTTCATTTGAAAATATTTTTTATATATTTATCATATCAAATAATGATGGCATTTAAATAATACAAAATATTTCGCGCCCAAACTTAAATGCGATACGATATATTAACGGTATTTAATAAAAATTTTACTTTTTTTTTGGGTGAGGAGCTTTGAAATTGCTATGCGGCGACGTTCATAACCCCTTGTGTCAATAGAATTAAGCGCGTATCTTCGCCAATACCATAATATCCATCGAAATGACGCCGCACTCTCCGGAATATTATAGCATGCAGGCTTTACAACCCTGGCATAGGTCGAAGGCCAGAGTCATTCACCTGCTAAAACAATGCCCCCCCCCCTTGCCCTACATCTCTTGAAAGAGACGGCATACCCGTCAGAGCATAGCCCCTTTTAGCCCTGTCGGGTACTAGGCAATCACTTAACCTAAACTAAGAGCTAAAGAATTTTCGGCCAGAAAACTGGCAATATTTAATTATATTAATTTGAGACTGAGCCCTAAAATATCAGTTAACAATATATTATCACATTTATTTGAAGATATTAATTTCATGCAAGTATAAATGTTTATTCCTGCAAAGCAGAGCAGTGGCAAGTGGGTCATCAAAGAATGATTTACAACACGGACAGTCCAAGCACTTGTGACCAATCTTAATAAATAGTCTTGCTTTTTAAAAATTCCACCAATTACCTGCTCTCATATTAAACAGAAGTTTGCAGCCGAAAGAAAACTTTATGCAATCAATACTTTTTTTAAAGAAAAATAAAAAAGGTTGTGAAGTTTGAACTTAACACTTTAGTTGTTCTAAATATGCGAAAAAACTTTCAATTTATTTTTGTTTTTGAACCTTTTTTGTTTATTTGGCATTATTTATAAATATTTTCAATGTTTATAGCTTAACTAAGTGTAATTAAAAAAAAACGATAACGGATTTATAAATCTTTAAGATGAGGTTTGATCTCCCTAGTTAGCTCATAACTCTCCAAAATTTGTTGACCTGTGTAAGTAGGCGGGGCTAAAAGGGTTAGGTTGTGCCGGGATAAGAAAAATAGGGTGAGGAAAGTATTTTTAAGTGAATGATTCTGACTTTAACTTTGATAAGAGACAAACATTGTGCTAAGAAAAAATGATGTCGGGCTTGGCCAAACTTTTTGATAAATTATACTTTAATTAAAATATTTTTGACAATACCCTAACCTGCATTAAGCAGTTTAATTTCAGCAGTTTAAAAACTTGATATCGCATTAAACTTATTATGACAATTTGACTTTTTATAAATAACCAGGTAAAAAACTCATTTTGTAGAACAAAAAACCTAAAACAATGAATAATTTTGTGTCCGGGAAAATAAAAGACAAAGCTTCATGGGGGATTAAAGAGATTCGTATATTAAGGCGGGCCAGGTGTGAGTCGAAAATTAGGTAAGGTAAGCCTAGCCGGATATGCCAACTTTAATTATTGTGAGCCTTTTTGACATCATAACTTTTTTTCAAATTCTTTAGATGCCTTGGCTCACCCAATAATCGGGTTAGGTCAGGCTATAATCTAAATATTTATATTTTCTCAAGATTTGTGAAAGTAAATTTTTATGATCAAGTGGAAGGTCGTTATGATTTATGACTAATATCACTTTTATCAACAACATTATTTTCTTAATGGAGGAGATAGGTTGCGCGTTAAAGAACGAAAAATTCTCATATGATCTTAACATTTTGCTGCACTAATCAAACATTATAAAGAAAAATTTTCATATTGAGTTGAGATTTTTTAAAAATAAGATTTTTCAACTTTAAAGAAACACCATTCTAGTGTTTTCATTTTATCAAACTAAATTAATTGAAAAATTTAATATTGTCATAAAGCGTTTTTAGGCACTTTGGTAAGTTTTATCGACACCAGGATCCTCGGAGCATTTAAAGTCACCGGCCTTTTATGCTTTCGCCCATTTTTCAGTTTAAAAAAGGTCGGATAAAAATTATTTGCGCGCCTCTGTGTATCTAAAAATTCTACGCGCTTTCACATATGTAGGTGATTAAATCGAAAGTCCGGCCCGGCCGAAACACAAGCCAGGATCGGTCAAAATTTATAACGGGCCAAATAAACTTGACTTTTATCTAAAATAGTATTTACGGGCAGCGCCTAAGCTTTAAATGTGCTCTTTTTTTTCTATTAAACAAGAACTAGAAACCAATTTTTTAAGTTTATAATTAAAAATTTTCGGGCCTTATTTTTGGATTCGATCCAGGCCGGCCATAAATTTGAAAAAACATTTTTAAAAATATATTTGGCTGCCGGGCCAAGTTTAAAATCTAAATAACATCTTTATTGCCTGCCTTCAAAAATCCTCAGCGCCATTCTGAAGGGCTTTCAGATGCTTTGATCTCTTTTATTGTCTAAATTACTTTTAAACTTAAAGCTTGTTAATATTGGCCATTCCGTTATACATTAGGTCCCCCCTATACTTTTTATTATTACATAAATTAAAGAGGCGTCCATATGTATTTATGGCACGCGGCATAGGGTAAAAAGAATTTATATTAAGAATTGCCTTCTAAATATTTGAACATATAAATACTTTTGCTTGATTTTTAATTTCATTTCCTTTTTATTCAAAAATTAAAATTAATTTTTTTGGATCATGAAGAAGTTTAGTCGAGAAAAAATACTACAAAAAATAAATGAGATAAAAGACAAGCCCGATATAAATAATTTATATAGTTGAATTGTGTTACCATTAACATAATGTAGTTTTTAATTGGTAAAATTCATAACGATTGAGGGCTCGGATAAAATATTACAAAAATATCAAGTATTTTACAATTTCACAAGAAAAAACAAAATTTTGTAGAATGACAAAGCGTATTGGTTCTCTCATTTATATTGTCAGAAACAAAGCAATAACTTTTAAACATTATTTTAAATGGAGAATTAAAACTAGGTACTAGACATTAAAATTTAAATTAACTGTTGTAGAAAAAAATTTCAATGTTAATATGTCATTTGGTCGATAGCCCCACCTTAAACTTCTTTACCAAGGAACCCTATTATTCATTAACAAATAATTTTTTTTGGGTGTTAGACAAATAATAATTTTAGCCTCATATAACTTTTTAGACTATTTAAAGGCGAAGGCAGTCTGTGAAATACGTAAAGTAAACGGGGCCAAATTTATTTTATTTTGCCTTTTTAAAAAAAAACATTGTTAACGAATCAAATATGGGAAACACGATGTAAAGTATTACCGGCACTCTGTATATTGATAACCCAAACAAGAATTTATAGCTATTAACATATTTCCGGGAGGTATTTGAGTCGAACAGAATTAAAAATGAAAAAAATAATTATGGGCAGGCAGGCTAAGTTATGATTTTCCAGATGGTTTGGGCGGGAATTTTACGGGCCGGTTTAAACTCTAATTGTAATATGCTGGGAGTTATCATATAAATTTCTTTATTTCAAAGATTGGCAAGGGATCCAAAAAAATTGTCAAAATATTGACATTGGTATATTTTGAACCTGAAATTTTAATGAGCTAAATGTCATTTTAAATTATTTCAATTATTTATCGGTGCATAAAAATATAAATGGGACTAGTGGAGTTCAAAATTTACTTTAAAAATGTTTAAAGCTGTTTATTTACTCTACAAAAACTGCAAATATTTAACTAATAATATACCTCCCATTACCTTAACACCAATTTAGTATTTAATAAGCCTGGTCCAGCTGGTCCTTAATGACCTAACTCTAAAACGGTTGAACGAGAGAGCTGAGATAAAGCTTAAAAGGTTTTGGTTTTGGTTTTTTATCGTTTTATATTCCCTAAAAGTCTGACATCAGTAATTCTGACATCAGTGCAGTCCCGCTAGTCTAAGAAGTCTTTCGCGCGCTTAATCACCTTCGTGTTCGCACCTTGGTAAGTTTTTTTAATAACTATTAGCATTAATAACTTTATTGCGCACTAAGATCTTCGGGGATTTAAAGTGACAGCATTGTTTACATCGACGTTTTAAGGTCTTCCGCCCATTAAGTATAAATAAAAATTTACGCGGTTATTAGAATTCATTAGCGCACTTCTTGGTAGTGTTCTCGGTTGGGGACCTAAAGCCCGTCCGGTTAAATAGCGTCCGGCTATATGCCACCCGGCCCCTGCCGCTAGGCCCGAAATGTCTGTCCGGGCCAAAATTTTGATTGGTTAGATTTGCCTGTTTTTTGCGCTATAATGCTAAAATAGTTAGATAAGTAGATTTATGGACGTCTGAACAAAAAAAATGAAAACAGTGTGTAACGAGACGGAGTGTGCCAAATCCGGTCTCAGGTTAAAGTATTATAAACTCTTCAATTCATCAAGGAGGTCGATGGGAAGATGACGATATGAGAACCGAGGAAAATACTATATAAACCGACCACCCTAAGAAGCTACAAAACACGCACAGCTACTGGTGAGAAAAGAGTGAGAGCTTAGCGCTCAGAGCTGAAAAGATGAGCATTATACTATACTCCTAAACACCATTCTAGCCCTCAACCTTAATTTCAAATTAACCCATAATTATTTAACATTTCATAATCTAAGCATAAAAAATCAAAAACATCTAAAGATCGATATTTAAAAATTTAACACATTAAGTTTGTTTGTCCCTTAAATTGTGCAACATTGCCGGCGGAATATGAGCTTTGGACGCTGAGCTCAAGTCCAGACAATATTCCGCCGGCGAAAATGCATTTTGGACGTTGACTATACGCCAATTTATATTCCGCCGGCGGAATATAAGCTTTGGACGTTGAGCTCAAGTCCAGACAATATTCCGCCGGCGAAAATGCGTTTTGGTCGTTGACTATACGCCAATTAATATTCCGCCGGCGGAATATAAGCTTTGGACGTTGAGCTCAAGTCCAGACAATATTCCGCCGGCGAAAATGCGTTTTGGTCGTTAACTATACGCCAATTTATATTCCGCCGGCGGAATATACGCTTTGGACGTTGAGCTCAAGTCCAGACAATATTCCGCCGGCGGAATATTGCGTTTGGACGCTGACAGCTAAAATTTGTCACATTGTGCAATATTTATATATTATTACCTCGACTAAACTAAAGGTGTATAAATAAATCTATAATTAAATTTTGTAAAGAATAAGAAATTGTTTTGTGTGACTTTTTCTAAAGATTAAATTTTTATGTTTTCACCAATATACAAGCCGTTAAATGTAAAATAAATGGGCGCATTCAGACTTTATTAGTTTTTTTTAAATTAAAATACTCTGAAAATTTAAAATTTTTATAATTTATGTTTTAAGTCTGAACGCGCCCTAACAACTCTCGTGTGCGCATAATATATATTCGAGTTAAACAAAATGAGTTTGTGAGATTTATTTTGTGGCATCTGATTTATATATTAAAAATCTTTTTTTTTCAAAAAAACTATCAAATTAATGCCTAAGTTATATAACACAGACATTTTTATGAGCCTCCAAAATCCGAGATTACCTCGTTTTTTGATTTTGTTATTATGAGCATTTTGACCGTATAATTTTTTATTAGTTTTATTTACAAAATTTAAAACCTTAGAATCAATTTTGGTTATATAAATTTAAGTAATCTTGCTTATTAATTAACGTTTCTAAATACTGATAAAAAATGCTAGGAAAATCTTTTGTAATAAACACCAATTAACCCCATTTTAATTATAAAATTTGCTTAAACATCTAAACATCACCAATGTTAAATAAAAATTTAGATGGAACACATAATTTCCTCCAATATAATTAACTCGTGGCTATATGTACTTTATAGATCACACAAACTTAGTAAAATTTTCTAAAGTTAAGTTTTTTCTTGATAATCCATCTCTATTCAACTTTTAAAGCATTTTGCCTTCAAAAATTTACAGTGCATTTTCGTCATGCTATTTTTTAAAAATCCTATACAATAAATTTTGACATCAAAGGTTTGCATATAATTTTTAACCTAATTTAATGTAAAGTTGCTTAATAATTTTATATGTAATTTGACATGAAAAAAATTTTGTTGTCATATTTTATTCAAATATTTAGTCAAAATTTAACATTTAATTTTTACAGGATAATTTTTAACTAAAGGTCAGACCTGGGTTAAAAACATAAAAACTTATCATACTTCACAGGCGAGCTGGGGATTATCATAGGTTCCTTGCCCTTGTGCCATGCAAATGGTCACGGCAATTAGGATACAAATCGCGATTTTAAGGAGTTGCATATTGCTTAGATGAATTTAAGTATAAATTTTAAACCAAAAAAATTATGTGAAATAGAAGTTTAAAAAAAATTGACGGGTTTTATAACAAATTTAGCCCCGTTTAAATAAACATCCTAATAGGAATTGGTTAGAGGGTCGTTGCCTAAGTTGAAAAAAAATTCAAAACAAGTTGACATTTTTTTCTACTTTGTAAAATACGAGTTTATAACATAAAACAGTTACGTATATTTTCCTGTACCTTCGGTTACCACTACATATATTAGATGGCGCAATATTATATTTACGTCAATCTAAAGCGACTACAAATGACAAAGTTTGACATGTCTATCAATACTTTGGTCATGTTTTGTAAGGTAAACTCTGTGTTAAACCGAAGGGTACGTGCTTGTTTTAAAAAAAATTCTACAAAAAAGGGCTTCAAACTGATGAAATTTGTCAAAATTTAACCGAAAATTCGGGTCACATCCAATTGGTAAAAAAGTGCCTTTGCTTCTATTAAAGTTTGCTCAACGCAAATAAAACTTTTTAGCCGCCGAAAACTATGTGCCTAAAGTGGCAAAAACAGGCTAATACCTCAATTTAAAATTGATAAAAAAAAGATGCCTCTGAATAGAGTCCTACTGGTCATGGAAAAAACGGTTAAACTGAAAATGAGTGTGTTAGAAATTTCATCAAAATAAAATATAATATATGTTTTAATATTCTATAAATTGGTGAAACATTTTTTATTTACAATAAAGCCGGGATGTATTTAAATTTGCCTAGCTAGGGCCAGGATTAACAAATTTTATCTCTTTTTTCAAATTTATAAGCAATTGGTAAATTTAATCAAGTCTTTATATTTATTTATTATAATGCCCCGCTTGTTTTAGAATTATAGCCTTGGGCTAATAATCCCAACCGTTAAAAATTATAAATGGCTAGTGCAAGTTAAAAAAAGGGTTATGGAAATTTTTTTAACAGTAACTTTATAAAGAAGTTATGATGACTATAAGTTATGTTTAGATGGATTTAGATACATTTCTAAATATACTTAAAGCAATTTGGAAAATTTTTATCAGCTTTTTTCTTTTATACATTTTCTTAAATTTGGGTGGAGACAGCTGAGTTCTAATAAATTGGGTCGGGCTGTATTAATTAGCTGACTCTGGACTAACAGTGGGCCTTAAATAAATACATTGGCGAAGCTAGACATTATTTGGCTTATTAATAAATAGCTACTTGATTTCATAACAAAAATATATTCAACACCTTTTTGTTTTTTTTTGTAAAAAACGAATTTAGGCAACCATTAAATTCACTACGAGCCGAAATGTTTATTGATATAAGAGTGCTTATCTGGTGGATTTTGCTAAGTCTTTAACAACATTACATTTTTAAGCTGAAATCATATATCAAATTTACACAAAAACGCTAATAAAAAACTTTATGCAAGTATGTTTATATAAATTCTATATTTGTCGCAAATATATCAATTTTATGAAAGTTTATAGATAAACACGGCAAATTCTTTGAATAATAGTTCAAATTAGAAAAAACGGTAAACAGAATTGAAAAACCCTATGGCAAGTCTGGTTTCTAAAATTAGCTCATGACCAAAAATTTGGTGACCTGAGTAATGTGAATCTAAATTGTTTTATGGAAAAATATCGTTTGATACTTTATACTAAGTTTTTAAAAGACAAAGATGACCAAAAGTCCGAAAAAATGTGGCATTCATGGAGGATTTTGATAGCAATTCACACTAACTTAGAGAAAGAAAAGAAGTTTTTTTTAATTGTGAGCCAATTATAATTTTTGTCTAATGTAATAATTCAAATTAATAAAGATATTTTTAAATGTTTTTAAGAAAACACTGAAATTTTTTTTAAAAAAAGGCATTTATTCACAAACAGCCTCTAAAAGTACAAATTTAAAAATTTACTTAGTTGCAGTAAATAGTATTGTGTAGACTATTTATATGTTAATATAACTATAAATCTTTTAAACACTTTTAACTTTGGCTGCGGCTAATACAAATTAAAAAATTGTAACAATATTTCCTTTTTAAAAAATTTAACGGCTAATATAAAGAAATGTGAATCGGTGTTTGGTCGTTTTAGAATATGCCTAAAAATTTCACATTTTTATTTTTTTACATTAACCAAATTAATGTTAATCATATACGCTCCATTGTTTTCTTCATAACTTTTTTTTACTAGCCGCAGCCTTTTCTGCAACATTGCCTAACAATCATTGTACCTCTCGCTGTGTTATTTAATGTGGCAGTAGCAATTTGTTTTATATTAATGTGACTATTTATTACACAGGTCAATTTTGAGAATTATAAGTAAACTACAGAGATCAAAACTGCCATTTTAGGAATTTTTAGATCCGTTTACCGTTTTTACTAATCAAATTTAGTTAGTCAGCTATAAACACTGAAAATTTTAGATAAAATGTCCAAAATTTTATATGATAAAAATATTTTTCAATTTTTTCTTTTAGGGTATATTAAGATCTGTCAATTTGGTTAAAAAGGCCATCTTTTGATGTGGACGGATAAGCCAAAGGCGGAAGAATATAAGAAAAAAAATATTCATAAAAAAAGTCATAAAGATGCATGATTTATGTTTTCATAAACTTATTTTTGTGACATTGATATTTGCTGACCTGTGTAATTATTTCATAATATTAAGGAATTTTAACTAGATATATTAATCCGCGAATGGTAGGGTGAAAAATTTGAAACGCGAATGCTATGGTGAGGTCCATAGGGACCCCAATTTTAAACCTTTATAACTTCAAGAGTTTTAAATCTGTAATCTTTATTTTTTTATTATTTTGAAGAGAAATACATGCTCTTTAATTATAGACTAATGTTATAATTAAAGAATATTGCAAATTTTATTTGACACAAAGTAGAAAAAAAATATAAAAAATTGAAATTTTTTATTTTTCCATATTACCTTAAATAAATAATGTATAGAAATTAAATGTTTTTACGTCTAGTATAAGATATTTAGAGAGTACTAGAATATGTGACCTGGCTTCGCCCGGGATATCCCTTTATTATTGCATGCTTATTAACGCATTACCCTAACTCAAATGCTTTGCCCATTACTCGACCAATATAAACTCAATGAGGCTAAAAATTTTAAGGAAAATAAAGGGGGGTATATTTAATATTCATCAATAAAAAATAAGGTAATTTACTAAAAAATTCGAAACCGCACCTTAAAGAACGAATATTATGGATATTTGGAGTTTTGGCATGGAGATTATAAATTTATATTATCAAAATGTCGCTCAACTTTACTTTAAGGAATTTGAGGTTTTAAAAATTTGAATACGCTCTTTTTTTGATAAATTTTGGCTGAATTGAGCGAAGTTTTAAGCAAGCCTACACTAAATTTTACAAACTTTCATTTAAAAAGCTGATGTTTCTCATTAAAAAATGGTCATTTCTGGACTTTTAAACGTTAATATCCTAAAAACTATAAGCGAGCGACAATGTTTAACAAAAAATTCGGGATTTTCAGGGCAATATTGACCTAGAAAAAATTATTTTATAGTCAGAATTTTGAGATAATCGAATTCGAGTAAAAAAACCCAATTTTTTGAAAAGTTATAAAATATCGTATCTTAATAATGGAAGTAGCTAGAGGTCTGAAAATTTTTACGTGCATTAATAGGATTATACTTGATAAAGAATAAAAATTTCAATAATATTTTTTGACAAAGTGGAACAAAGATAATTGCAAATTAGTTAATTTAATGAGATAAGAAAGATGAGATACATAAAATTATAGCAAGCAATTTAAGAAAACAGTTGAAAAATAATTTGTCAAAGGAAAAAAATGTTATTATTTGGGTATAAATATCAAAAATATTTTTAAAATGAATAGGATTATATCTAATATTCAAAATTTTAAATGAAATATCTTGAAAACACTCCTGTTTTAATCTTTTTTAAATTTCTAGTTATATCTTAAAATGAAAATCATACCTATAATATGCAGTAAATGGGCCAAATTTACAATAAAAAGTTTATACTAAAAAAAAATCAATATCAAACTGAAAAAAATTCTATGAATAATTAAATATAATTTTATTAATATTTATTATATAAAAAGGATAATGTGTAAAATTTTAGTTATTTTCAGTAATTTTGCTTTAATGAAGATTAAAGATGGAAATAAAAATTACAATAATATATATTTTCTGACAAAAAGTTAAATATACAATAATTTTAAGTGCTATTTATAATGTTTATCACAAATTATTTGCTATATAGCATCAAAAATATTTAATCAAAAAAAACTAAATGCAGAGATAGCTTTAAATTTAAGATTAACTACTTTATAAAAATACAAAGGTAAGAATGTACCTGGCCAGAATTTGGTGACAATGATTTTAATATTTCATTCTAAGAAAATAATAGATATGAATTGGTCATTTCTGGACTTTCAAACGTTGATATCCTAAAAACTATAAGCGGGATTTTCAAGGCAATATTGACTTAGAAAAATTTTTTTTAACAACTTTGGTCTGGGGTCGTTGTATTAGGAATTAGCCTATAATTTAAAATTGGTTGTGTCTTTCTAACATACTAATTTAGAAATCATATGGTATTTGAAATTCAAAATATAAAATATTAAAATATAAAACTATAATTAATATAAAAGATAGTATTGATAAACATGTTAAATAAAGAGAATATTTATTACCGTTAATTATATTTCTTGGCTATTATAGTGAAATTTCTCATAATATACGTTTTATGTACCTTTCGGTATTTGATGCATAACTCGGCTCCTAATATACTCTAAGAGGCTGAAATTTGCATCGAATTTCAAGTAAACATTCTTAAATAAGCTATTAAAATTTGAAAGTATTTTATAGTCAAAATTTTGAAATAATAGAACTCAGTAAAAAAACCCAATTTTTTTGAAAAGTTTTAAAATATTGTATCTTAACTAGCCCATGTGGCCCGGCTCCGCCCGGGCAACTTGACATTTTAATTAAACTGATTGGCTGTGTACACGACATTTTAAGTAAACTGATTGGCTGTGTACACAACATTTTAAGTAAACTGATTGGCTGTGTACACGATCAGTCTTAAAAAAAGTAATCAAAAAAAATTGAAAAATTTAAATAAAAATTCATGAAAAAATATCAAATATTTAAAAAGCTTTTATTAAAATATACATAAAAATTAAAAAAAATTTGTCTAAAGAATTAAATTCCAAATAAAATTGAAAATTTTTTCAAAGTAATTCATAAAAAATATGAAATAATAAAAAAATTTATTAAAATTTAAAAAAAAATTCATAAATGAAAAAAATTTTTTAAAAAGAATTAAATTTTAAATAAAATTGAAATTAATCAAATAAAATTGAAAAAATATCAAATATTTAAATAGTTTTTTTTTTAAATATACACAAAAATTAAAAAAAATTTGTATAAAAAATTATTTTAAATAAAATTAAATCTGACATAATCCAAATATACCAAAAGCTTTAATAACTAATTATTCTAATTACAAATTCGAGTACTAATTCAGACTAAATCTATTTAATTTTAAATTAAAATAGTAACATATAAATCCCTAAATAGAAACCTATTTGGTAGCAAATATCATAATATCAAAGATCTGAAGTTAAAAGAAAAGAATTATTCCTATATACTTTCCTATGAAAATTAAAGCAAATAAAAATTTGATAATATGAAGAGCATTTTGTGCAAACAATTTTAATATTGTTTTTGGCTTTTCATAATATTTTAAAGCGTGTTGACTGATATTCAATATAATCATCTATTATTAGAATTATAATAATATTTATAGTAATAATATATATAATAATTTATGTATTTTAATATTATATATAAGTAATAATGATATATCTCTATAGAATATAATTTTTATGGTATATTAATAAAACAAAAAAATATAATAATTGCTAAAATTTTAATCTTATAAAAGGGTAAGAAGTATATTTGCTAAAATTTTACTATAAAAGGGTAAAAAGTATACTTGCCAAAATTTTAATCTTAAAAAAGGTTAAAAAGTATACTTGTCAAATTTGTAACTTCCTTATAATTTTTCAAGCATGGCATGCTATGAGGCTTTTTTATAGATATATTGTTTCCCTTAATTAAAATTCTGCCACCAAAATAACACTTACAATGTTTGTATCTTTGTGGTGACTAATATATTTCATTTTGTAAGGCAGCCGTGAACGTTTATTATTTTCCATTTTCCAATTTAATGCAATGTAAAATAAAGCAACTTGCCTTTGATTTTATAACAAATTACATTTTGGTTTTATTACCAAAGTATTTGAATTCTCTCACGCTTCAAATCAAATATCCATCCAATAATACAATCATTCACAAAACGCCTAATTATTTTTATTTTAAATAATAAAAATTATTATTATTGACTTTGGTTAATATAATAAATAAATATAAACATTTCAAATAGAATATATGTATTATAAATAAAATTTAACTTTTACGTATTGCCTGCTTATAGGTGTATTTTTTTACCTGAAAATATATGGCCCAATCTTTGCAAAACAAATAAAGTAGCTATGTCAATCACTTTTTACCACAATAAAACTATCATTAAGGAATAGGATAAGACAAATTTTGATTGTTTTGGCGACCTTTTTGTGTTAATTTAATTCGTACAGAGCAACATGATTTCCAGGGTTTGGCGCCCTAGGTCTTTCACACCGCTATAGCTGAAGAGCTTCAATTTGCATAAATTTTAAGGGCCTAATTTGCTTACATATATTATGGATAAGGACGTTAAAAAAATATTTTTTAACTACTCTTTAAGACCGAAATCCCAAAAGGTACATTTATGTCCCTTTCGGTACCGGGCCGCTAACTCGGCTCCTATGGGCTAAAAGAGTCTGAAATTTTGAGAAAAGGTAAAGGACTATACTATTATGATTCGATAAAAATTTAAGAAAAATCTGTAGTCAGAATTTTTGTCAAACCGATCCCGAGTGTAAAGTTCAAATTTTAATCCCCTGTTTAACCTTAAATATCTCGGTAACGGAATCTGATAAAATCTCGAAACTTTCCAAAAACGTGGGCAATATTATAATAATTAACCTAAAAAAATTTTAAAAATAAAACCTTACCATTTAAAGCGCTGAGAGAATTTCGTCGTTTAAACAAAAAATAAAACTTCCTAGTGGATAAAAATACAAACTCGACATTCCGAGGCACCTTCTCGACAAACGATTTTTTTTTATCGCTACTGCTCGAAAAAACTTTTTAAAGTTCGGTTTTTAACACCCACCGGAAGTCTCGATCGCTTCCTAACTATCTTTCCGCACACCTTCTCAACTTACCCTACAAAACAACACCTCACACGTCGCTCAACTACAAACCATCTCCGAGATCTAGCGTAGCAAAGAAAAATCGAGTTTGAAAATTGTATAGTAGATAAATAATGGAAGTAGCTAGAGGTCTGAAATTTTTCAAGTGTATTAATCGGGATATATTTAATATAGAGTAAAAATTTCAAAAATATTTTTTAATTATTTTGGGCGTAAAGCATTTTTTTCGTTTTAAAAATGCACACCTCGTGGATAAAAACAAAAAATTTGCCATCCCAGACACCTTTTACACAAACGATTTTTATTTCGTCGATTTTGAACGGTAATCACTAATACTCGAAAATTTTATTTCTAATAATATAGATAACGGAAGTAGCTAGAGGTCTGAAATTTTTCATGTGCATTAATAGGGATATACTTGATATAGAGTGAAAATTTCAAAAATATTTTCCAATTATTTTGGTCGTAAAACGTTTTTTTTATTTTAATAAAAAATATGCCCACCTCGTAAATAAAAACTAAAAATTGGCATTCCCAGACACATTTTACACAAACGATTTTTTTTCGTCGATTTTGAACGGTAATCACCAAAACTCGGGATTTTCATTTCTAATAATATAGGACAAGGGAAGTAGCTAAAGGTCTGAAATTTTTCACGTGCATTAATAGGGATATACTTGATATAGAGTAAAAATTTCAAAAATATTTTCCAATTATTTTGGTCGTAATTTTTTTCATTTTAATAAAAAATTATGCACACTTCGTGGATAAAAACAAAAAATTTGCCATCTCACACACCTTTTACACAAACGATTTTTTTTTCGTGGATTTTGAACGGTAAACAAAAAACCTCGAAAATTTTATTTTTAATAATATAGATGAAAAAAATATTTTGATATAAAAACTTGATATTTTTAGGAGAAATCAAAATAACATTTTGTATACTTAATCATCAAAATTATTAAAAATAACTATAATATAAGGTTGCAATCATTTAGGTTTTATTTTAAACAGAGGCTATAACATGATTTTAAACATTGGAGAGGGTGGGGTCTATATGGACTACAATTTCTAAATTCTAAACAAATTTTGTTATTAAACTAACCAAATTTTTTACTAGTTTTGTTTATTATATATTAAAGAAAAAAGTCACAAAAATTTAGCCCTTAATATATAATATTTTTAAAGATATTTAAAATTCAAGATGTGCTGGGGTCCATATGAACCCCCCAGTGCTAATCGCGGGTTAAGAATTTGAGAATTAAGTGACTAAAAGATTTATTTTAAAAAAGGTTGAAAATAGACACATATTAGATTTTTAGCATTTTTTTAATGTTTTATAAAAATTTTGACAATTTTTTTATATACTATTTTATAACTCATGCCTGCAAAAAGCGACTCTATGACAATGAAAAATTTTTGTTTATAAATTAAATTTTATTAAGAATTTAGTAACATCTTGCATAATACAAACTTTTATGCTGATTTTATATAATTTAAAATTTAGAAAAAAAAAATAAAAAATCTTAATTTTTGCAATTTCTGTATTGCTGAATAAATAAAAAATTTATAATCTAAAATTATTGCATTAAAATTAAAATTTATCAAAGGCGTATTAAGGAGGGGGGGGATCAAAGGGGGGCAATTGCCCCCCTTTGGAATTTTATTTTTTATTTTTATGATGTAACCAGCGGTTAAATTTATATATGAAACATACAAAAGGAAATAGAAATCAATAAAAATCTATTTTTTAGAAAATATACAGCCTTATAAAATAATTTTGCAAATAAAATATCAATATTGAAATTAGAATTGTAGTTCCTTTCCTTTAAAAAAATTCCCCCATTTAGAAAAATTTCTGTCTACGCCCCTGAAAGGTATTATCCTTTTTATAATAATAATTATAACATATTAACAACACTTTTTGAGGTATAGAAGAATAAAAAATTAAAGTGCGCTCACACTTTATTTTTTATTTACATAACAGCGGGGATCGAAATATATTTTGAACTTACGCGTTTAACTTTTTTTTTTTTTAATTTTTAATATTAAATTTTTTCTTCTAATTTTAAAAACTTTTCTATCAGAAAAACTATTTATATGTTTATAACAAAGTTTGACAACTTTAAAAAATACGTTAAAATTTAAAAATTTTTGAATTTTTTGAAAAAATAAAATAAGTCTGAAGGCGCCCTAAAAATAGATGTTTAAAATAAATTTGCCCAGCTTCATAATCACCCCTTTAAAATTTAACATACCCCCCCCCCCCCCCCCCCCCCCCTTTCTCTTTACCTTATTTTGAGAACAATTCTAAAACTTGGTTTACGGCTCCTTCTGGCTCAACGTAATGGTTAAATAAATAATTAAGAATAATGACTTTGTATTACAAAAATTATAATTTGCATATTTTTATGATTATTCAAAAGTTGATAGTTATCGAATTAAAATTGTATGCCTTTGCTCTTAAAAGCAAAATGGCGCATGAAATAAGTTTTTAAAATAGAGCAATTATATCCTATCAACTTGCCTAATTTACATATTTCAAATATAGGAGTATGGTATATGAATATAAAATAACTATAAAAGGAAATAGTTTTTTAACCAACAAAAATCAGTAATGGTAATTACAAAAATGGTATAATGGCGTAAATTTTATAAGAAATTTATAATACCATAAAAATAATTAGTTTGATCCAGAAAAATATAATAAATCACAAGAATAGTACAAAATGACATGTATGAAGACTGGTTTGGCAGAAGATAAAAAAAATAGTTCTTGATGGGCTATTCCTATTTTCGAGAAAGTTAACGTTAACATTAATAACGCACGCTATGTTTTCTCTAGGATCGGAGAAACCAGAATCCTTGATTGACATGAAAGCCGGGAAGATGTATTTGAAAAATGACATGTTATATCCTGATAAAAGGAAAGGACTTGTATTTGTTTACAAATCTGCTGATGGATTGACACATTTTTGCTGGAAAGACCGACAATCAGGCGTGGTTGAGGACGTTTATATAATTCATGTTTCAATTTTTAGGATTTAATTCTTTTTCCTGAAGATGTTGAAGTTAAGAAACTTGATTGTAAAACTGGGCGTGTTTACCAACTTAAATTTAAGTCAGGCCACAACAAACAGTTTTTTTGGATGCAAGTATATACTTTTGATTAAAGATTTACTTTATCCTTAATTTAATTATTAAATTAGGAGCCTAAAGATAAAAATGAACATAGATGGAAAAAGTTAATAAATATTGTCAATGGTGATTCGCAATCTGAAGAAAATTTGATGGAAAATTCAGTTGCATCAAAAAATGGTATACACTTTTTCCCTACAAGTCTTAAAATGTTAGCACAGGCATCTATATTACTATTGGTTGCTTAATTAAGCATATGTAAATTTAAATTCTACTGAGGAACTATTCTGTAAATTCAATTTGGATATAATATATAGAACTAATATTATTGGTATTAAGATGGAAATGACTATATTGTCTATAAAAACTTGTTATTTTGTTTTAACCATTAATATATTATTTATATAATATAGGATTGTTATTAAATTATAATTTATAAACTGTTTTTAGGGGATAAGCAATCTATGCACTTAGTAAAAAGCTTTAGAAATATTTTTTAAGATTATATATAAAATACTTAAGAAGATATAAATTGCTTTGTTGGTTTTGAAATAGGTTTACAAAAATTTTAAACAAGTTTAATTATTAGAAAAGTTGAATTATGTGCCAAACTTAAATCCTTTCTTTTTTCCTGTTCGACCTGCCACAGACTTAAAATATGTGTAAATGCCAACAGTAACACTCGTAATCTAATACTTTAATTTAAAAAATATCAAGAATCTGTTTTTATTTTATAAGGATGTTGGTAAAATTTTCCTAATTTATTTACATTTTTAAACAGCTGTAGATAGATAATTAAAAAATTATCTGAACTAAATTGTATCCACTTTGCTAGATTAGACTCATTTCACACAATTACAATCAGATATAAGACTTTTAAATCTTTTGCTGACAAAATTTGTCCCTGTACACATGATATGTCAGAAAATGCCAAGTCCCACATTTTGCAACTTTGGGATTCAAAAATATGTATTTTCAAAAAATAATTAAGGTTATTATATTTAAACTAAATTTAAAAATTTTTTTTAATTCATTTAATATTGGTTGAAATATTAATAATAGGTTGCATACAAGCTTTTGAATGATAAAAATTTTTACCAATCTAAATAAGATAGACTAAAATATCATTTTAACTTAAAAGTATAATTATTTAACTTTAAAATGTTTTTAAATATTATTTAAGCTAAACCTTAAAGTTGCAATGCCATATTTGGTCATTACAAAAAAGATAATTTGTATAGCAGAAAAACTGAAAGAGTGGTAATTATTCCTGGTGGTAGTATATATTTGTTAAAATTAATTTAGGGTTAGTTTATTAAATTTTGAAATGTGTCATAGGACTGCTTAAACATTTGTTTTATTGATTTTATATTGCCCTTGTAAAGAGTATTTGTAAAGCCATATTAGTTTTTGTTATTATTTTATTTATAACTAGTTTTTATTTATGTTTCTATTTTAAAATTCTTAACCGTGCTTTTTTGACACCTGAATGCTTTAAAATTATATATAACTTTAATAAAACATTCCCAAGTGCAACTTTGGGGTATTTAAAGACCCCAGCTCTTTTTAAATTTCGAATATCCTCAAGAATATGCAGTAGCATCATTCAATTTTTTTGACTTTTTTTATTATACAATAATTACCATTTATATTTTGTTTTATGTCTAAATAAATCTAGAAATTAAAAGTACAACTAGGTTTTACCCCAAAATGTCAAATTCAATTTTGAAAACTCTGATTTCAATATCAGTTTAAAATGGAATTAACATAGGTCAACATATATCAATGTCAGACACGTAAATTTTATGAAAACATAAAAGATTGCATCCCCATGATGACCTAATCTTATATACATTTTTCGTTTTTCTTAGTTTCTTCCGTCTTTGGCTCCTTAGATCCATCTATAAAGGCCTTTTTTGACCAAATAGCAGATCTAAATATACCCTAAAAAGAAAAAATTTAAAAATCTTTTTTGTATATAAAAATCCCTTGTAACTTATATTTTTAATCACAAATAATGGAAAACAAATTTTATTAATATATCAAGCTCTTACATTGGCATTTAGATAATAAAAAATATTACGCCAAACTTAAATACGACAGGATATATTATCGGTTTTTAATGAAAAGTTGATTGAATTTAACAGTTTAAGTATTGTAAATATGCAAATAGAAAATTTCAATTTATTTTTGTTTTTGAATCTTTTTTAGTTTTTTGACCTTTTTATCTAAAATTTTCAATATTTATAACTGACCAACTAATTTTGATTAGGAAAAACGGTAAACGGATTTGATATTCCCTAAGATGGCAGGTTTGATCTCTGTAGTTAACTCATAACTCAAAAAATTGTTGACCTGTGTAATTCAACCTTTTTTTTAGATGATCTTTAATAATAATATTTTACAGTGCTAACTTCAATAAAGTGGCACATGTTAGAAATAGAATGATCAATAGACACATAAAATGTGGCCATCATCTACTATATTTTTGATTGTTGTCACTAATAAAATGATCACGGTTACAAATGATCACGATCACAATTAATTGGCCAAGATGACATTTTCATGATAAAAATCACTATGTGGCTATGGTCACACAAATTAGTAGTGATGTTTACCATGAAATCATCGTCTTGGCCATTTAATTGTGACAGAGAAATCATTTAATTGTGATATTAGTGACCGCAAACAAAAAAATAGTGTTTGGTCACATTGTATGTGTCTATTGATCATTCTATTTCTAATATGTGCCACTTTATTGAAGCTAGCACTACATAGGTATTTAAAAGATATGTATTGTGATATTGTGGTAATTTTTTTTTTCTGTATTTTGAGGTAAATAATAGTCAATATTTTTTTGATCTCTAACAAAATATTTGAGTAAACCTAAAAACACTTTTTTAACAATATTGAACTGTTCAGTTCATTGGGTAGATTAATTCCTGTATAGAAAAATAGAAAATTTCCTTTAAATTGTTTATTAAAAAAAATAAGTAAAGGAAAACAAAAAATAAATAAGCCAGGTTACAACAAATAGTTTATTCTCAACCAATAGAATATTCTTATTAATTCACCTTATGTGTTGGACTTGAATGCATCAAGTAAAATGTAGCATTTTAGTGATGGCTTGATAATGCATTTATAAGTCATTACAGATTCAATTACCTTGCTGTTGTTTTTTTTAATTTTTAAGTTTTAGTTTTTACTTTATGAAAAGGTAGATGAATATTTTTATATTTGTATTTTTTTACAAACAAGTTTGTTTTTTATTAGGTTGAGTATTACTTGTTGGTAAATAGAGCACTTTTGAAAAAAATTAAACAAAAGTTTGAAAAAAATTCACATAAAGTTTGTTAGGGTTCACTAATATTTTAATGTTGAATGCCCTTTACATTGAATGCTCTGAAATTTTGGCAACTCAGTGTTTAAAAAAAATTATTTCAACTTTTTTTGAAATTTTTTAATATATTCTTTTAAATAAACGCCACAATAACAAGCTTTTTTGTTTTTTTTTTTCAGTTTTTAATACACCGCCCTACCATTACTGTCCCGTGTAGCTATTTGGGTAATAATCCTATTTTCACTGATTTTGTGATTCGAATTAGCTCCCCCCCCCCCCCCCCCCCCCCCTAAAAATTCCTTATTAAAGTTCCCAATTAAATTTAAATTATTATACTGCTTTTTTAAAGCAATGCTCAAAAAAGTCTGGGCCAAAGGGGGGAAAAATAGGTTTTTTTGTCGGTTTTCCTCCAAAAAAAATTTAACAAAAAACGAAATAAATAGGGAAATATCCCTTTACAAAAACCATTATTAGTTTTTTAATTATCTGAAGTTAAAAAATCCCAAAACCCTTTAGATAAAAAACCCCTCATTACTAAGAAAAATTAGGGCTTCCTGAAAAGGCCCTTTTACAACCTTTTTTTAATAGAAAAGCTCCTAAATTATCTTTAAGGACTGGCTGATTTTCCCACACCTGGTTCAAAGTACAATTTAAAATACTTTGTTATTTCTTAATAAGAGAATAATTTTTTAAATAGATATGAATGATGGTGATATTCAAAAGTTACTGGGAGGATTGAATCGTAATCAGCTCGTGCAAATTCTATCCAGCAATTTTGGGAACATTGGAAACATTTTGTCTATGAATAATCCATCTACTGCAAGTCAAACAACAACTTTATCGAGGTTGTGAAATATTTTGGCATTTTTTTCTTCGATTGAAAACAAGGGCGTAGCGGGGGGGAGGGGGTGGGGGGCGGGTTTAAATATTTTAAAATATTTTAACTGTAATTTAATTTTATATTTAATTGGTATTTTAGTTTGGGGGGGGGGGGGGATATGCACTATAAATTTTCAATTTTGGTGGGGATATGGCATGCTTGGGGGGGGGGGTTCATTTTCAAACCCCCCCCCCCCCTCCTCCTCCTACGCCAATGATTGTAAACATTATAAAAAATTATTCATTTTTTTACATTTTTTTAATATTACCAAAAAATTATTTATTTATATATATATTCAGATTATTATATATGCATTGCATATTTAGTGGTACACAAGTAGATTCAAAGGCGTCTGGATCAGCCCAGGGTACAGCAACAACTAATAAACGGTCCAACCAATCTCAAATATCTAATAGCAATAAATCTAAAAAGATTGAACTCTCTATGCTGCAAGATGTTTTAGCTAACCTAGATGCGCCCCCGTCATCGAAATCAGGTAATTCTTTATAAAAAAAAATTTGTTGAAAATACATTTGATTATGCGTCATAAAAATTTTAAAATAATTTTCTATAAAGATTTTAGTACCTAGCATTTATCGATATCCTTAGTCGACAAATTATGATAAATTTAGTTTTTAAATCATTTTATTGTTCTACAGCATATCCGACCTGCCCTAAGTTGTTTAAATTTGCGTTTTTTTACCAAAATAAAATTTATTGCTGTGGCCGAATTCATTAATATAAAAAATGTCAAAAGTGACATTTTTTGCAACTTTGTATTTAATGTTTTTCCCCCTATATCAATTAATTAATACTTTAATTGTTCTATAAAAGATATTCGTACTTATATTACATTTAGAAATTATTTGTAGTGTAATATATTTATTTATGATAAATTTTAACTTAAAATGTAAAATTGTAAAACTTGTGAGTGAAAAATGTCAGGAACTGATTGTTTATATAATGTATCAGTTAGGTTAAAAATCATGCGCTATCTTCTTCTAACTACTGTAATAAATCTAGTAGGCCAAGTAGTTAATTATTTTATTAATATAAATTGGCAAGAAATATTTTTAACGTTAATATTAATTTTGTTGGCTTGTAAGAACTTGGATAACAAAATATGGATCATGGCCATGTAATAAACCAATTAACTCAAATTCATATTATTGATCCCATGTGGCTGAGCCAAGTAAATATAAGATGGGTTGATCGTAAATCAACAAAATGAAGTAAACGACTAAGACTCATTTTTATTTCTAGAACATTTTGTAATAAAAGAAAAATAATGATTTTGTACAAGGGTAAAAAGTAGTGAGGGGGTAATAAAATTAGATCAAAAATATAATATAGCGCCGAGCCGTTAATTAAGAAACAAATTATATCGTAAATCCATCAGTCACTAAGACAGAAATAAATGGGAAATAAAAACTAAAAAAAATTTTACTCTAACATTTGGTCCGATTCTTATTTTTATTACATAATTCATATGTGAGTGTTTGTTAGAAGTAATTAACACATTACCACGAACATCACTTGTGTATTGAACATAATAATTGTTTGATAAGTTTGAAGTTTGTTCATAATTTTATTTTAATTATTTTAATTATTGGCCTAGAAAAAAACATCATGGGCCTCTGGCTAAGCCATTTTTTTAAATCTAAATTAATTTTATTTAATGTTGTTAATACGAACACAAAATGATATATTTATTATACATGGTATCACTTCTACACTCGGTATTTTATTGACAATTTTTAAGCAAAATATTTATAGCTCGCAATGTTAAATTTTCCGGCCGTCGGCCATTATGTATTTAAACTAGACAACTTGGCAGACACCTCTAACTAAAACAAATAAAAGATGTAAAATATTAAAAACTACTTTTGAGCTTAAACGCATGCTTTGATAATGAGGACAGAGCTGTAATATTTTGAATATAAAATTTAATATAATTGGGAGCTCGAGCGCAGATTTAAATAATTTAAAATATAAAAAATTTATTTGTTAAGCGTTAAAATTTATTTAGCAAAACACCATGCTTTTAAAGGTAATGGTTAAACTCTGAATTTTTGTCTCACCTGTTTTTTAAAATATATTTTTATAATAACTGGTTTTTATACTATTATGTCGCAAAAAGTTTTGGCAATTTTTGCCGATTTTGTTTGTTTTTAGCAGGCCGGAACGATTGTATTCAAAAAACGGGAAAAAAATCTTATAGATTTTCGGCCTAATTTAAATGATTATTTGATTTTATTATTTTTGTAAATTAATTATAAAATGTTATATTACTATTCAAATATGCTTTTTTCGTTTTTTTCCTAATATATATTTTTTAACCTAACTCGGCAATCTGACTCTCATCTAATTTATCTGAAATTCTATTTAATTATTTAATATATTATTTTTTTAGAGCTTTCATTCCCTGATATTGAAGTGTGCCGAAATATTCTAAAAAATCCTGATCACGTGAAATCTCTCATTTTAGCTCTTCCAGCAAAATTAGATGCTTCGCAAAGTGATGAACTTTACATTGAAGAAAATATCCGATCCCCTCAGTTTAAACAAGTAGTATATTTTTATTAGGGCGCGTTCGAATTTGAGTTATCTTTTTATATAATATAAGTTAAATAAAATTTCGGTTATTACGCAGTTTTACCAATAGGTTGCCAATCTTAGTTATTATGAAAAATGCTTTTTTTCAAATTAAAATTTTCAAAAAAATGGAGAAAAAATAAAACTTTATAGAGTAAAAACTCTAAACATGAAAAAATGTCAGTTAAGATTATTAATTGGATTGTTCATGCATGTTGATAAATATATTAAAATTTTTAACTTGTATAATAACTAATTTACTATGTGCTTTCTCTTATTTTTATTTTTAAAACTTTTTTTATAAACTATATTTTTTTATTTAAATTCTTAACCAAACACATTTAAATTTCTTGCCAATTTTTTCAATATTTAATTTCCATCAATCCATGTAATAAATAACCACTCAGTTGATCAATGACGAACCTCAGGTAACTTAAAAATTGAAAAAATAACAAACAATTTTTTATTAGAAATAAATTCAAAATTTTTTTGAAATAAAGATAACTCTAAATTAATATAAATTTGATTTGTTTTAAATTTTAATTTACAATCCTGATTATTTTGATATATAAAAAAATTGTGAATGTTTGCAGTTTTTATCATAATAGCTTTATTTTTTTCTAATATATCCACGTATGTTATTTTGTTAATTTTAGCAAAACTTTTTGCCATGGAAAATTTATTTTACAAATATTTTGAAATATAATCTAATTGTGGCAAATGTTAATATTCAAAGTTTCTATGTAATACTTTTGATATTTTCTAGTTTTTTAGTTTAGAGTCGTGTTAGACTTATTTAAATGTTATCTTTTGTAAAAAATTTATCTTGGGTATTGATTTTTTTAATTTTTTTCCCTCTAAAATAAATAAACTTAGACATTAAACTATGTAACCTAAAAGATTCGTAAATTTTAATTTTTTTTTAAAAACTTTTGCATTAAATTCTGTAAAACTCAATTTTTAACACAGGCATTTAGAATATTCTATCAAGCTTTTCAATCGGGCCAGCTGACCTCGGTAATAAAAGAATTTGGGTGGAAGGGGAAAGTGTTGGAGGCAACGTCTCAAGGAGGTTATTTTTTATTTTTTCTATCCAATCATAGATTTTTATATTAACTTAAAATATTGCCATATAATATTACACAGCATAAAATAAAATTTGTTTGACAAACAATAAATTTGAGGTTAAAACAATATAAAATATTTTAAGTAAATTTTTTTTATTGGAAAGAATTTTTTTTATATAAAATTTTTGTTTTAATAATATTATCAGACCTGAATTGCCAATATTTAGCACATTGTATAAAAAAACATTTTCTCCCGTTTAAGTTAACATTAACTGACTACTAAAATATCCCATATTTGATGCTTCACATTTTTTTTTCAAATTTATACTTTGTGTATAAAATCTATGCATTCAATATACCATCTGTAGTCATTATAGTTTGTAGTATAGGTTTTAACTTTATCATGGTCTTTCATAAAAAAACAATATTGGATCTTTAATATACCCCCTGTACAAATTTTTTATTACGACCACTTAGTAATTAATTTTATACAAAATATTTTAAATATGACAGATTGGAGCAAATTTGTGAAAGCTTTAGAAGAGCATTTTAAAATGGACCAGCAAGACCCGAGTCATCATAGTCTAGATTGATTAGTTAAATTATTGCAACTAATTTAATTGTATTGTATCTTCATGATTTTGATCATGTCGGTTACTAATGTTTTGTTTCATAATAATATTATGCATAATATAAATATTAATAATAACCCTTTACATTTTGTTTTGGATCAAATTCTACTGTTTATAATGCAATGTGCAGTTTTATTAAAAGTTTATGTAGAAATTAATTTCGAGCGCAATTCAAGGTCTAAGTCGGTTGAAAAGCCGGTTCGCCCAAGTGTTGATATAGGCCGCCTATTTATTAGATTTCTTCTTTGATTTTTAAATTATTGTTAATGAGAATCAAAAATGACAATAAATTTATTACCAAACACTATTACACTCTATATTTTATTGATATTATAGCAAAGATTCATAATTTACAATATGTATTTAACGGGTCGAATAACTAAGATTTTGGCCGGGCCGAAATATTACGGCCCGGTTTAACTTTAAACGCAATGAATTAATGTTACATTGGCCTGTTTTTATAATTTCAATAAATTAAATTTTTTTGAAACTTTTTTTCAAGCATCCTATGCACACATACATTTTGCAAGTATCACGTAAACGGGCATATTTATAATATTTCAGTATATTTAATGTAGGCTACAATCCGATTTTAATCATTAACATTACCATAACTCAAGCATGCTAGGATTCTAATAGGATTCAAGGTATTATATGAAGTAAAAAGGGCAGGAAAACTAGATTCTTAGTTTTTAACAATAAATTTTAAATTTTTTAAAGTAAAAACTAAGCTCCTTGTCAATTAATTTTATAACAAGTTGTAGTTTATCGTGGTCTGAATAACCAATATTTAAATCTATGTTAGGGCACGTGCAAAGTGAATTTTATTTTTGTGAAATTTTCAAGATTTTGTTAAATTTTATTTTGTAATAAAACGCAAAATTTTAAAATGTTGCCAAATTTGATATATGCACATTAAATGCTTTTTCTGAAATAAAAAATTTTTAAAAAAATTAAAAAAAGTTTTTTTTAATTATTTTTAGAATTTTCAAAATTTCACGAAAATAGAATCTCACTTTGCACGTGCCCTTACGAAAAAAATTTGTTTACATATTTTGGTAGTCTACACTTTTTAATTAAATTCTTCAATTAACACTACTAAATGAATAATAGTAGCCAAACCTTAATACTTTCAGAAAAATAAAAATAAATGAATTTACCAAAACAGTAAAGAAAAGACATCAACCTTTTATTAATTGCTATAGTTTTTCATGAAAAGATAGATGGGCATACATCAGGAAAAACGAATATTCTTAACTAAATACGAAATAGTTTTTTAAATACGAAAATTGGTTTTTAATAATGCAAAAAAGGTGTATTAATTACGAAAATTTCTATCACCTTATTAGCAATTAATTATTACGAAATTGGCTTTTATCTATTGCAAATCCTTAAAACACTATTTACAAATATATAATTTGTTTATTACGAAGTTATATATATCAATTGCAAATATTTACTACGAAACTCAGTGGAAACAACTTTGATAAGATTATAAAAGTTTATTTAAATTGGTATATATTTCATACGCTGACAAATAATGTGACCTTCGAATTGACATACCCTTCTAATAAGAACAATAACGCCTCCCATTGCCCATTGACAGTTTTACTTTTAATTAGCATTATTTTTTTAACGTAGTGTCAATATTTGTGACTACCCATATCAAAAAAATATGAAAAAGGTTCATCTAAAAAACTCATTTTTGATCTATTTATTTGTTATTTAGGGTATGTTTTTACAATAATGCAAACTTTCCTCAAAATCTATTTGTATATTGACAAACTATTGAGTTAGCATGCCTAATTACTTAACCTTTTTTTTATGACATTTATGTCGGACGATTTTTAAGCGCTTGTAAGTGATATATTTTATACTGAAGGTAAGTAGCGTTGAGCCTGGTAAATAGTTGGATAAGGGATCATTTACGAATGCTAAAGCCGTCCGTTATTATGAGAGTTTAGGCCTAAAAGCCTAGGTCATCGTATGTTAAATCCCATTTACCTCTGACATCCGGTGGAGTTACAATAAGCAAAGCCTTGGCGGGTAAACTGTCCCCTTAACGGGAAAAAATAGAAATCTTTTATATTAACAATTTTTTAGTATGACATTCAATGCGCGTGTTACAAGAAGTGCGGGAAAAACAAATGAATTCTTGTGATTAAGCTAACTAAAAAATCGCCTACTTGCGTTTTTCGCGACTCCAAAAAGAATATACTAAATTTAAAAAAAATTAATTTTTTAGAATCTTTTTTGGGCAGAATAAATTAATGTTATTTAAAATTTTTAATAAGGTTTTGCAAATTGAATCTATATTCTTTAAGTTTGGCACTCATATCGGTGAAAGATTAATATTTGAAGTTTCCTTTCTCTACGACTCATATTAACAGCTCGAACACATTAGGTGTTCTTGTGTTAAAAATTTATAATACCAGTTTTATTTGCTAATTATTTTAAAGTTGGCTCAAACTCAGCGGCAAACCTTCTTGACTTAAAGGTTTTAAGTCGAAGCCTCCCAGGTCTAATTATAGTTGAAATTACCCGAAAACTCGCCTGCCCCGGTGCCGGCCCGTCCTGAAAACGGGCCAAGTCGCCTGGGCCTGAATTAGAAAAAAATTATTATGGGCTGGTCCGATTTTTTATATCCCATTTTGCCTTATTTTTTAACTATTAGTACTAAAGATGATAAAATTTTTATTACGCGACAAAGGGTATTTACACTCTGTATTTTTTAAGGGCACGTGCAAAGTGCGTTTTTTTCGTGACATTTTGAAAATTCTGAAAATTTTATTTTTTTTCAAAATTTTTTAAAAAAATTTTATTTTAGAAAAAGCATTTTATGCGCATATACTAAATTTGGCAACTTTTTAAAAATTTGCGTTTTAATTCAAAATAAATTTTGAAAATTTCACAAAAATAAAAACTCACTTTGCACGTGGCCTAAAGCAAAAAATTATAAGCTCTCAATATAAAATCTAGCCGTATTGGTAAATTTGGGCCCCGTCTAAAATGCAAAAAGCAAATTCCAGACCGGGCCGAATTGCACGTTCTAACTGGGAGGACGGGGCTTAAATTGATGTGTCGGGTGGGCCGGGGGAAATATCGCGGTCCGGTTCTCTAACAAGTAGATATAAGCAGAGCTGGGATAAAACCCATTTTTCGACTAAACTCATATTTTTGTTTTTTAAAAATTTTATGACAGATTAAAAAAATCAATTATTAATAAATACAGAATATAAGGAGAAAATCTTAAATTTTATAAATGTTTTTTTGATTAAAGCTAAAACCGTTTATTTTTCCTAAATTTCGAAAAATAAAAAAATGAGTTTGACCCAAAAATGGGCAATTTCCCAGCTCTGGATATAAGTATACTTCAGAAGCTATTTACTCTTCCTCTTTTATTAACCGACAAAACAAACATCCACCTAACGCCTTGTGTATAGCTACCACTCAAGGTCATAAAGGGCTTGTTAAAAGGTTAAGAGACATGTATATCTTGTTTTATAAAAATAGAATTAACCCGCGATCGGTATTTGGTGTATATATGTCCTCCTAGTGTTTTTGCAGATAGGAAATTGTCTCAGACGCGCACAAAACTCATGAAAGATATAAATAATAATAATAATGGAAAAAGAATTAATAAAATTACTTTCTTAACCGGGGCCAAAAACATTGATTGCGCTTAGTGGGGTGAGAAATCTCGGTAGTCTAGCTTTCCTTTTTTTCCATTAAAATTTTTTTTTAATAACTAAATAATTTTTTATTATTATATTTTGTGGCTATTTAGTAAGTTACCCCAAATAATTTCACATTTTAATCTGAAAAATATTTACTAGAATACTAGTACTGTAGCAGCGGGTTAAGATAAAGCGAAATGCAAGGACGTTGTCACAAATCGCTATGCTTACTTATTTTAAAAGAAAAGCTTATATATATTAAATTAATAATCTTTTTATAAAAATAAGGAGTTACTTATAAAAAAGTTTTATTAAACTATTACCGATAATTGTGATTTTGGTGCTATGACTCCAGTGCAAAACCTTTACATGATTTTAAGAAATTATTCATTGGGTATATATCTTTGACGATTTTCGATTGCCCTTAGGCATTTTGCTATTTTAATCTTACGAATACTCTAAGAAATGTAGCACTCCTTATTTTTAATTAAATAGTTATTTGATTTTGAATTTTAAAAGTTAATCTCTAGAATTTCCATAATAAAATAAATAAGAGTTCAGCCGCGCGATTTAGCCCGCCCAACATATATTTTAATTTAGGGCCGGCCCGCCAAGACCTGCGATTCAGCTTGAATTTGGTTTATATATTTAAGGCCCAGCCCGAATTTACAAATATGGCCAGAATTTTATATTATAAGCTTAGAATAGTTCGCCTTATCTACGCAAAAAGTAATACCATCATTTGATAAATTTTTTTAATTCTTGTGAACAATTGTTAAAAAATTTAGAATGTTTTATTTGAAAAATCGGCCCGCTCGGTTCGTACATTTTTTTTCCTAATTTAGGCTCGGCTAGTTTTTCGGGCTTCCCGGCTCTCGGGTTCAGACTTTGATTTCTAATTCACATACATTGGTTAGTGTAACATAGAATTAATATTTTAAATAATTTTTTTTAAGTGAGCTGTTTTGTGATGAAAATTTAGAAACAGTAAAATTATGAAAACCTCTTATTTTATATGTTATCATAATTTGATAGGCCATTTTAAAGTGGGAAAAAATTGATTTTTACACCACG
>JAUIRJ010000030.1:0-70402 GCA_030555515.1 Acutogordius australiensis | reverse complement strand
AATTTTATTTGTTATTTTTAAAATTGTAATTAATTTATAACCTTGATTTAAAAATTGAAATAAAAGAGTTTTAGTGACTTAAAATATGAATTACGGGTAATAATAGTGTTCTTTTAAAATGTGTTTAAATTACAGCAACGATATATTTGGATGGTTAAAATTAATGTTTAAAAATTGTGAATTGGCAGTTGACTTTGTAAATACAGAAATATTTATATTGTTATTAAATTTCCCCTTAACATTCATTCAAACGAGAGTTGACCATTATTTTCTATTTCACAAGTAAATTTAAGCTCAAATGCATTATTAAAAAGTTTTAATTATTTATTGTATTTTCATTTGAAATTATTTAAATATCATCAACATAACGAGTATAAAAAGTTGGAATAGTTTTTATATTCGAAAAAAATTTTATTTTCTAAATATCTTAAAACAATTTTGCCTACATATGACCAAGGAGAACCCGGCATACCAAAAATTTGATATACATTGTTAAATTGTACAGAATTTTCTATTGCAAAGGCTATTAATATTTTTATAGTATCAATTTCAATAGTTGAGAAAAATAATCTAAGTTTTTTGTTAACCAGTCGATAGCTTTAGTAGCTAAGGTTAGGGATATTGAGGTGTAAAGTGAAACAACGTCAAATGAAGTCATTTTTTTTAATTTTTAATTTATAATTTTATCTCCAAAATAAATGAATTTTTTATTATATGTTCGTAATTAATGTCTATCAAGGGGCGAAATAAATTATTAAGGAATTCACTTAATATAAAGGTTGGAGATTGGTAATTAACAGTCTTAAAGGAATGTTTTTCCGAATTTGGGTAGTCCGTAGATTACAAGACAAATGGAAAATGTTGGTTTTAATAAATTTAATGTTTTATTATTTATTTTTTTATTACTGTTTAAATGTTTTTATATTAAAAAAGTGCCTGTAACTCTTGAAGTTGGATTGTATTTTTGTAAGTCCTAAAATATAAAAATAATAAACAATTAAGGTAATTTAGGTTTTTAACGCATCTATTTCCATAAAAATGCGATTTAAAAACTAACTTACAAACCAGTACTATTCTATATTTATTACTTAAAATATAAACACCCCCCTAATGTTTTTTAATAATTCTGTAACTAGGTCTACATTGGTTAATGCCTCACTTTTCGGTGTAATATAATTAATATAGGGGTAGCAATGTACATAATATTATCTAAGATATCTTTTTTGTTTTTTTCTAATGATTTTTCTTTAATAACTTGATTGGCTTACAAAGTTGGAGAAGAAAAAGGAAACACAGTATTTTAAAATTTGCTTTTACATAATTAAGGTATATTTTATAAATTTTTTGATTTGTGTTATAAATATGTTTTAAATTTCTACAACTAAAAAAACATAATTATATAAAAATAATTTATTTAGACAATAAATTAACAAGCATATCTTGATCTGAAATATGGAAATAAAATGGAGATTACAAAATTGATTATTCAATAGGTTTTAATTATTGCCCTGTGACAAGATAAGACCTGTATACTTAGATAAAGTAAGGGCTTAAGAAGATTGTTTTGGTTAGACACTCATAAATGGACTATAAAAGTTTTTTATAAAACGGGCATTGGCTGGACTTGTTTTTGAAAGGATTACCTATTTGCAAAATTTTTTAAAAATTAATTTTATTTAATTGGCATTGTAAACAAATAGATTATATTTATATTCATTTTTAAAAAAAAGCATTTGTGCAATTTATTTATATCATAATATTTTTTTTGATATCAATTGAATATATTTGTTCTAATTTGCATGCATTATTTTCTAAACCTTTGTTGTAGTTGTGAAATATGATTTTATTTGAATTTACGAGATTAGTATAAAAAACTAATATGTCCAACGATATAGCGAAATAAGGAAATTAAAATCATAACATCTGTCTTCTCTAGAGAACAATAGCTCCACGGCGTACGGTATTATTAGAGCCTCTAAATCTTTGTTTCTAACTTTATGGTCAAAAGAGCTCAAAATTTAGGTAATTTTTTGATTTAACCTAAGCTTTATAAAAATCATTTTAAAAATTTATCGATGATTTTTTGTATATAGGGACGTCAAAAAAAAGGTAAAAATAAGTTCTATTACAAGAATTATCTGTATAATTTTGACCAACCTTTATTTTATTCTAAAACCGCAAACGAAAAAGGCCCAATTAAAATAATACTGATTTTTTTTAGATAACTTGTCAAATTTTTGCATTGTTATTAAAAATAAATGCTGAGTAGACAATTTAACATTTTGCTAGAATAAAAAATCACTTTAAAAATGGCGTTTTAACAAACGTAATAAAACACATGTATTGGTCCTTTTATGCGAGTTCAACATCTTTGCCTTTGCTTCCGTCGCTTGGTGGGGAAGACGCTTTTGTTAGAAAATTGGCCACTCGCGTCCAGAACGCGACGTTGCAGAGTATGACGGAGGCGAAAAAGGCGGAGGAAGTCAAGTAGAAAATGATGTAAGGATTTTTGTAACGCGTCATAAGAAAACTGGCCAGGGGCGTGCCTATGACAGCCCCGACCCCACAGGTCATCATAGTGACTCCGTAAGCCCGAAAAAACTCTTTTTGACCGTACAATTGAGCCACGAGGGGTGGTAAAACGGTTATGCGGATGCCAAAAATGATGCCAAAGCACGTGGAAAGGAGTGAAAGGTATAGGAAGGTTTTAAGCGGTACAACAAATAGGGCGCACACAGTGCCATGGATCAGGAGGGTAGCGCAATAAATGACAATGTTGGAGAAATTGACACGGTCCCCGTACCGGCGAAGGGCCCGTGAATCATTCTTAATCTTGGTCACGTAAGCTAGTTCGGAGAGTCCCCAACACGTGATAGCGAATCGGCCAATCAGATCGCCTATCCCGATCCACGAAATAAGGGCCGAGCTTTGTAAGGGGGTTAGCTTAACCTGACGCCCGAAATCGGATATCATGATGTAGATGATGTTTGTTGCCATTTGCCAAAGAGCGCAACTAGCAAACGCCATCAAACTTTGCCACTTACACAAACCAAGTACCGAGGATTCATCAGTGTCAACGGGCCCGTTAGGACTGGGCGTAACTATCTTAATTTCTTCGCTTAAAGATTCTGGCGTTACGGGACTGGAGAGACTAGTGCTCGCCAAAACAATTTTTACGTTTTCTTTGTCAGGCCGTCGTTGCTTATTAGATTCGTCCTCTGACGTCTCTAAAATAGTCGACAGCTTGGGTATGCGTACCAGTATAAAGCCGGGCAAGCTAACGGCCATAAATATAGCTGCCATAACAAAATGACTTCCACGTAGCCCGAGTTGTTCTATAAGTTTTGTTATGAGGAGCGGGAAACAAAGGCACCCCAAAGCGGTGCCACATAATGCGATAGCGCTCGCTAGGAGGTATTTGCGCTCGAAGCAGACTTTGTTGACCGATATCGCGGCAGTAAATACTATTCCCGAACCCAATCCCACGAGTCCACCTTGCAAAAGGATTAGCAGGTATACGTTGGTGGTAAATGCGGCACCTAGGAAACCGAGGGCACCGACAATCGCACCTAAAATCATGAGCTGGCGCAAACAATAAAATTTAACGATATATAAACAGTGCCACTTATGTGTCTTCGCCATCCAAGTTTTTTAAAAAAAATTTTACCCCCTCCCATCAGGTGCGTTAATTAAAACAAAAATGATATGTTTAATGATAGGAAAAACATTATAACCCCGTGCAATTTTCAATTAAACGAACCGAACGCGAAAAGCCTTAAAAAACCCATTAAAAAAAATTGTGGCCAAATGAGCCAGGCCTGAAAATTTGAGTAAGAAAATCTGCACAACTCATGAGACTAAATTTACAAAACATTAATTACCCACAGTTGGTAGGTTAAAGGTGCACATTTAAAGTTAATGTCTTTTAAAATGCTTAGGTTAGAACTTTTTTTATTAACTAGATGAATGCTAATTTTAAAAAAGGGCTGGATAATTTTCGGACTCTACCAATCACATGTTGATTTAAATAGCTGCACCGGGCATATTTTAATTTAAGGAGATTTAGCAGGCTACAATCACATGAACTAATCAGATATAGTTTAGACAAAAATAAATAATAAATCGTGGTGCCTTAGGGGTCTAAATCAATTATTTCACCTATTTAAATGTCACAATCTTAATTTTGCTGCGTAAAACTCTAGGAAATAAGTAAAATATACAAACCTTAGTGTATCCTATATTCATGGAAAGGTATTGGGAAAGTGATCCAAGCAAGAGTATTAACGAGCCTGGGAGACTGGTGATCAAGGCAGTGTAGATTGGATCGTAAAGTAATATGTATACCGGGAAGTAGGCCCCCATGGAAAAACAAATACCTGTGTGTGCACAATATAAATGAATAAATTATTATGTCGTCACTAAGGCATTTCATATATACTTACTTACCCTTTTTCTTGTGAAAAAAAATTCTTGGAACTCTTATAATATAACAGGTAATTTGGACGAGGAGTAAACGACGAGACCATAAATCATGAAATATGACGCTGAAAATGTGTTTGCCTAGTATTTTTTATTAAAAGTTGTCATTCTTGATTTCAATAACATCAAGGTGATAAGCTCTTTCAAAATAATTGCCCATATCTTTATCTAAATATCTTATTAGAAGGTGGCTTTTAACGTACCTTTTTTGTGCCAAGTGATTTTTGGGCGTTTTTTTCATCTTAGAAATTCTGTTGATAATGTTAGCTATCTAGTTGCTATCGTTTTGCATTGCGTGGCGACTTATGGCATGATAGGGTTAGCTTTTTGAGGAATGGTTCTATAAGGTTCTGGTTTTTTGTTGTTTTTTCTTTTAAAAACAATTAAAACAATTGATTTCACGCCAATCACAACTTGTATGGAGTGCGTTTATAAGACGCCCAAATGCAAGGCCCATAGCATAGCATTAAGGTAACCATGAATCGTGTGGTTTTATATTCATTTTTTACAAAAAGAAAACGAAAAAGAAGCCATATTTTGACTGCATGATAGTATATGGATTTTGTTAATTAGTTATATTTGAAAGTTTGGTATAACATATAAGGCTTGTTAAAAAAATTAAAATAATAAAAGGACATTTTTTTGCATAACATGGTAATATTTTTTTAACAAATATGCCGCGGCAGCCTTGGGGGTACCTGGCTAGGTAAGTAACTAATTCTTTCCAGAATTTTTCGAGGTCACTGGGAGATATTACATACACCTTTGGGGAATTTGTAAAAAATGGATTACGTTTATTTGCCCAAATAACACTTAAATTGTGGTAAAATGCTAAATTATATCCAGCTCGTTCAGTTCAGGCTAGTCGTGGACGGGCTAAAAACAGTTTTGCAAATAAGTACTATAGCGACCACTAGCTAATATTAATTAATTAAAAAAATATCAGTTTTTTTAAAAATAATTCATGCTTTGCGCGTTATTTTCACAATTTAGGCAACTCAGATCAGAGATTAACCTATAAATTAAAAATAGCTTAAAATAAACAATTTCGACACTAACCTCCGGTTATGAAACACGCGATGAAAGAGGCCAAGAGAGCGAACCAGGCCCAACCCTTGTCGACGGTGAAGTAATCGTGAGATCGCATGACGTTACAAACGTAGGAATCTTTACGGTTTGGCAGTATACTGAAAAGGAATGCATATTTGTCATAGTAGTGATACATATCGGAAAATTAATTATTATATTTAAATATGAAATGACTATCTATGTATATAGGCATATATATATATATATACATTGATAAGTTATCATATTTTAATGTCCTAACACACATAAATTAGCGAAATTGTGTGCCAACAAATTATGGTAATCATAACGTAATTTTCCCAAGTTTAGGAGGTGTAAATAAGGGGGGTAGTCATTTGGCAACTAAGTTAATTAAACTCGATATATGTAAAAATTTATAATTTAAAAAAAACATTCATAGTCGGTAAACATGTGATCTACATAATATACATTTCCATAGTTTCTTAAAATTAATAACCTTCTGACCCTACTAAGTTGTGAAACGGCTAGGTACAGATTGTTGCCACCGACTCAAACATATTATATTATAGCTTTTTTAAATAATCTTATAATTTGCAAAAAAAATTGCTCAGCCCACAAACATCACTTGGATTGCTTATATGAAGTGACCGGCCATGTTATGCCTATGTTATCTATCGAATTCCAGCAGGCCCGCAAAACCTTATGCGGTCTGGATAATTGGAAAATAACAAAACCTTTTTGATTAAAACACACCAGATTTTCTTTGTTTTAACCCGAATAATTTATTTTTAAAAATTTAGGTAATACATCATATATTTCAAAACTACGCCGGGCGAGCCGAAAATTATTGAATCGATCCCCGGGCCGGACTGAAACTTAAAAACCACATAAAAGGCCGGGTCGCATTTATCGAACCTGTGTTATATGAAGTACCTTTAAATATTTAGATATGAACCACTTATTGTTACTCAAAACACACACTTTATCTTATAAACCCAAATACTTTACTATTGAAATGAATATTATCGAGCCCTGATGCGAATGAACAAAGATGTTTCAAAAATAGGATACATCGAGTATACCGAAACTTATTTAGAGAGAATTTTGACTCAAATTTTGAAAAAATTTCATTTTTACATTAAAATCCTGAAATATAATTATATTTACCTGTCTGTAATGCGAAAAAATAAATTTGTGTGTAAATCCTTTCTTAAAAAAAAATATTGTCAAAAATTAATACCTTTTGAAACCTTTGCTCTCACTTTAATTTCATGGAATTTTTTTAACAGTTTAGAAAAAATGTTTTGCAGATTTAAGTTAGACCCACTATTTGAACCCTAAGGCTGAAATTTTACCATTTTAGTTCTTATTTATTATAATAATAATTGATATAATTAATTTATAATTATCGGGGCGTGATATTTTGGCCCGGCCCACCCGACCCTGCAGAATTTTTATGTTCGACCCAACCTTGAACAAATATGGCTCGAAAATGTTATATTTTGAGCTTTATAAAATATTTCAATTAAATATAGTTCGCCGAAGAAGTACCCTTTATTGTGCGATCAAATTAGGTACAATGGCTATCGAAAACTTTGAAGAAATAAGGAACAAAAAAAATTGACCGGGTTTAGCCCGAAATAATTATTTCCCCCCGACCAGTCCTCCCCGATGGTTCAGCTTTAATTTCGAACGGGCCGGCATGGGGGTTCTGATAATTTGTATTCATTACACAAGTCAACAAATTTCAATGGCACAATCGTGATTTTTATGAAAACATAAAAATATATATATCCCCATGATGGCCTCATCTTATATATGTATTTCGTTTTTCTTAGTTTCTTCCGGCTTCGGCTCCATACACCCGTCCAAGAAAAAATAGCCTTTATACCCTAAAAAAAAATTTAAGAATCTTTTTTTCATATAAAAATCCTTTGTAACTTATATTTATCATCTCAAATAATGAGAAATAAAATTTTAAAGTATATCAAGCTCTCATCAGCATTTAGATAATACGAAATATTTCGCGTCCAAAGCGAAATTATCGGTTTTTAATAAAAATTTTTATTTGAAGTTTAAATGTAACAGTTTAACTGTTGTAAATATGCAAAAAAAAATTTCGTTTTATTTTTGTTATTGAATCATTTTAATATATAGCTGATTAACTAAGTTTAATTAGAAAAAACGGTAAACGGATTCGAAAATCTCTAAAATGGAAGGTTTGATCCCCGTTGTTAGCTTATAACTCTCAAAAATTTGCTGACATGTGTTATTAAAGAGATTTTTTTAGAAACTTATAAAAGAAGGTAAAACTAGTGAATCCGATCGGTTTGTAAAGCATCTAACAAAAATTGGAAAATTTGTTGCTTATGAACGAGCCTGACATAGCCAAAAAGTAGCATTAAAGGTCAAGATAAATAAAAAGCCATTATATTACATCGACATTTAACAATTTATTACTAAAAAAAATATATATAAAAAAAAACCGCGTTGGAAAACCGTTTTAACACGCGGAAAGCACAATCAGCTGAGGAATGGTTTGGAAATGTATGAGTTTAAGTAAACTGCCCTTAACTGATCAATAGATCTCAAATTATAATTTTAATGTTTAATATTACCTGATGTGGCGATTCTAATCTATGAAATTTGATATGTTTCATAAAATCCAAACATTGGTGGCACAAGCTGAAAGATTACAAAGACACGTGGAAAAAAAATTTTATTTATTTGAAAAAGAATAATTAGATTAGAGTTTAGGCATTTACAAAAATAAAACAAAGTTTAATGATTAAAATAAACAAAAATATAAGTAATCACAAAAATGATAGAGTTCGATGTAAGATGATAAATGAAAAAATAAATAAATAGAAATATGAGACAATAAATTTTTATTATTTGATCTTTTCACCATTTTTTTTTGTGAGTTACTGATGTCAACACTATTTATTATAAAATTTCAATGTTAATAAAAGAGAAATTATACACATTATATAATACTTAAATCATTAACTTATTGGAACAGAGTCACCAAAGGCTCCCCCCTTCCCTACATAAACATTCTACTAAGTCGTGTTCTATAAAAGGTCCATTTACAACTAATAACAACAAAATCATATAAAGTCGAGTTTCAAGCTTTGGTGTGTGGACTTTGGCTCTCTATTGGTAAGTGGTTAAAATCACATTCATTCTATTATAGTTTCCTATGTTGTAGTAAAAAAGCTTTTTTACTCCACGAGTATTTTTTTAAATTAAATTAAATTTTTGCTGGGACATAAACATGGCAATCATTAAACTCATTCACTTGACAATGTATTATATTCGGTTAAGTATAGCAACTTGTGTCGAGTCTACTATGGCGCCGATTCGAAAAATTTGGGAGCTCTATAACCGGGCACTGGAGAAATATCCTTGGACAACTATCATGGTCCAAACAGGTAATCTATATACAATTTGTGAAAATTATTTAATAATTCGTGTTTGACACCATGTGTTAGGGGGTTGGGGGAGGAGCGGGAAGGGGGGTGTGGGGGAGGCTGGTGCAAAATAAACTTGTCATAAGCCCATTTTTGAGGAATCAGTTTTTAGGTTATAATGGATATTAACCAAAACATACGGCAAAATACGTTTTTGGAAGCACCTCCGTCAACATTGTTAAACTCATTTCTTTACTAGTTCCTGGGAACAATTACCCTAAGTATGAACCTGTATTTTGCTTTCCCCAAAGAAAATAAAATTCGGCTTCGGCATTGTACTTGTGGAGCAACTAGCATGTTGTAAAGCTACTTCGTTCTCCCTATCTTAAATTTCGCTAGAAGTTTTAGATTTGAGTGATTTTTAAGGGCTGAATTTTTCAGGTCTGATTTGTCAGTTGATTAAGTTAGCCTCATCAATATAGGTGTATAAAAAATTATTTCGTTATATAATTAAAGAGGTCACAAAATCGGCCCCAGCGCCTAAGGCATGGTGATTTAGTGTCCATGGAATTAAATCGGTGAAAAACTCTTTAAAAAATTTAATTCAAAGTAAATACCAAAGCCCGGCTAAACAAAAAATATCAAGTTTCTAAGTTTCAAATTACATTAAGATAATATCAACTTTTTGGTCAATGAAATAGGCCAGAACAGTGCAAAATGTTTTTTTTTTCGGACAATTAACAGTTGAAGGTCATTTTCGTCATCCATAATAATAATACACGGAATAGATTTATAGCTATTCTAATTTAACTATTGTTGACGCGTAGTACCGCTATAATCTAATTTCCATTAGGTGTAATTTTTGGAACGGGCGACATTATAGCCCAAAAGATCGAAGCTTACCAGAAGGAAAGGGAATTTCAATTTAACACGCGGAGGAACCTCATATTAGTGGGTTATGGCTTATTTAATGCGGTAAATTATTTTTTAATATATATTATATAGGCACCGATTATGAAGATTTGGTATCAATATCTAGATAAAGCTATGGGCCCTTCACAAAACCTTACGACCGGCATTAAAAAAATGCTCATGGACCAGGCAACCTAATTTTTTATATCAACTTTACAATTTGGTTAAAAATTCTCAACAATACTAAAATATTAATGTTATTAAAACACATTTCATTCGACAACTAAGGTTAAAAACATATTTGGACCACACAAGTCGCGTTGAAATTTAACCTTTTATTTAAGATTATACGTTCTTATTTCAACTATTTTTATCAAGATTTGATTATTTTTATGTTGTCCCTTGTAATCTCGATTATGATGGATAGCTTATCAAAATTTATTAAATTTTGATGGGATAAATTTTGAAATCCAAGGTCTCTCGAACAAAAGTCAAGTCATTTTACAGGTAAAGGTGATAAATAAAAATATTAGGATCAGACTAAATATATATGTTTTACAACGTTGTTCGTTGTCAAATTTTGTAAATATATTTATTTAGAGGCCAAACACAAGTTTTTTTTTCACAAATATTATTACAAAATCTAATTTATGTATTGTTGACCCGTTCATAGATCCTTTTTGCACCACCTTTCCTCCTAAATTTCATTATATCGACCGAACTCCTCAAAGGGACCACTACGGCAAAAATTCAAGAAAAAGTGCGAAACGATTATTTGGCTATCCTGATCACCGGTTATTCCATTTGGCCGGCTGTGCAATTGTTAAATATGACGCTCATACCTTTACGTTTTAGGATTCTCGTGATTAATATAGTAGCCTTGGGGTTTAACACATATCTTATACACAAAACTAATAAAGAATAATTTTCATTATATATATAGACTACAAAGTTTTATTAAGGGTAACACCACATTTACAATTTATGTAATAATCATACAAAAATGGGCTTTTTTAAACATTTTTATCAATTTTTTATATCAAAAAATGGCAAAAGTGTAATTTTAACCTATATTTTTTCAAAACCTTTCTAATTATAATTTGGATTCCCAAATATTTATTGTTTGTCCATTGCTCATTTCTGTTGTTATACACCTGTCTAAAATGCAATTATCCAATAATTTATACAATAAATGTTAAAAAGACCTAATAATTGTAATAAAGATGATTTATAAATATCGAAATAAAACATAAGCCGGCAATTAAATTCCGGTTTTTGTAAGGCAAAATGGTAATTAAAAATAAAGTCATTAGCGTATATTAGCTTCTGAACTAAACAAGGCCTCTGCGCTTTTTGTAATCATCAAGATTGAGAGATTTTTTAACGGGTGCAATAATGGCCGTTTCGGTCACGTTAGTTTCGTCAATAACGGCAGATATGGATGTGTAAGCATCAGTGGTAAAATTTGAACTTGAATCGAAATTTCCAAAATCGACTATAAAGCATGAAGAAAAAAAAAGATATTAAATGATGTAATTGCGTATTATGTATTGACAATTATTTCAAAATATGCGGTTTGTTAATAACAGAGGTGTGGAAAAATAATTGATGTTTGTAGAGGTCTGTAAATCAAAAAAAACAATCTACATGTTAGCCTTATAGTTAATATTTATTCCGTTTTTTGAATTAATTCTGGAGGGCATTGGCAAATAAATAAACTAATTTTGCGACCTCGAGGATCCCAAAGATAAAAATATGTTAATATAAAACAAATTTTTGCATTATTACACAGGTTAACAAATTTTTGAGAGTTATGAGCTAACTACGGAGATCAAACCTGCCATCTTATAGTTTTTCAAATTTACTGTTTTCTCTAATCAAACTTAGTTAGTCAACTATAAATATTTAAAATTTTAAAATAAAATGCCAAAAAAACAAAAAAGATTTTAAAACAAAAATAAATTGAATTTTTTATTTTGCAGATTTACAGTAGCTAAACTATTAAATTTAAACGCGAAATATTTTGTATTATTTAGCTGATGTTGGAGCTTGATATACTAAAAAATTTTGTTTCTTAATATTTGATATGATAAATATAAGCTACAAGGGAATTATAAAAAAACTTAAATTTTTACTATTTAGGATAATCTCGATCTGCCAATTTGGTCAAAAAAGACCATCTTTTTAGTAAAAACGGATGTAAGGAGCCAAGGCCGGAAGAAACTAATATCTATGAGATAAGGCCATCATGAGCATATATTCTATTATGTTCATAAAATTCACGGTTATGCCATTAATATTTAATGACCTGTAATAATCAATTATAACTTGAATTGTGCTCTAACATCCACACTTAGGTTAAATTGAATGTTTTGCCACACAGGATATATACGATTTTTAACAAGGGTAAGATTTAAAAATAAAGAATTAGGTTAGATCTCAGAGCTAACATTTGATATCATAGGAAAACAACAAAAACATCCAAACGGTACACAAATATTAGATCCTTTTTGCTCTTTTAACCTAAACCCAAATAAAAACTTGTAAAAATGGATATTTATATTAATAGCAAAATAATTTTAAAATAAAATATTAAAACTTAATAAATGCCAATAAAAATATTATTAGTCGTATACGATCAACGGGCGGAATATCTAGATCGATCTTGATGTCGAAGTTATGGACTTCATATAGATCGCGAGGTATTGAGGCGGCGGCCTAGATGTGTTTGTATGCGTGATCACCTTTTTGGAGGAAGAGGTGATGTGAGTGTGAGTCGAAGCCAGCAATTTTGATTCCTCTAAGAGGGGTGTGACAGAAAACAGGGCAGGGGTTGGTGTTAATATCCTAATAAAGAGAATAGATTTATTAAAACAATAAGTGACATATTTTGAAATTTGTTTTGACAAAGGGTTTATGTTCTACAACAAACGAGGTTTGAAAGTTAAAACGAACATAAAATGGGTTTGTTTAGCATTCATACATTTTTGAATAGAAAAATTAAATATTTTATTAAATAACATGTCTGCAATTAAGTATTTAATAAGATCTAAAATAAAAAATCGATTATTTTAATGTAAAGGTTTATATGGGCTCTGAAAAGTGAACTAAATGTTTAAAATTAGATAATATAAGTTAATTTAATGCATATTGCGTGGCGAATTTATATAAAACAAGTCAACAATTTTTTTAAAGTTACGAGTTAACTATGATCAAACCTGTCATCTTAGGGAATACCAAATTCGTTTACCGTTTTTCCTAATCAAACTTAGTTAGTGAGTTATAAACATTGAAAATTTTAGAAAAAAAGGTTAAAAACCAAAAAAGTTCAAAAACAGAATTAAATGAAATTTTATTTTTGCATATTTACAATAGATAAACTGTTAAATTTAAACTTCAAATAATATTTTCATTAAAAACCGATAATATGTCTTGCCGTATTCAAGTTTGGACGCGAAATATTTTGTACTATTGAAATGCCGATGTAAGAGCTTGAAATAATAATAAAAAATTTGTTCCATTATTTGTGATTAAAAATGTAAGTTACAAGGGATTTAAATATGCAAAAAAAATTTTAAATTTTTTTTAGGGCATATTTAGATATGTCAATTTGGTCGAAAATGGCCATTTTTCGTTATAGATGGATGTAAGGAGCCAAGGCCGGAAGAAACTAAGAAACACGATATATAGATAATATGAGATAAGGTCATCATGGAGATGCATTTTACGTTTTCATAATAATCACGTTTCTGACATAAATGACTAAAAAATCATATAAGAAAAAATAATTAAGTTCCCATTTTATATAATAAATGTCGTTTACTTTTTAAAAGATTGTTTTTCGGAATGAGTAAAAAGTTGGCCTGTGATTGTATTCGATTTAGGGTTTGTAGGAGTTTCAAATAACTCATCTCTCTTTTTGGTTACTAGGGTCGGTAAACATTTTCTTCGCGTGAATGGGTCATCCTCAACCGGTTTATCCAAAGCATTATTATATTCTTCCTGTTTATTTATATGTGTGTAAATAAAAATCTCGCCGTCTTATATATCCCGATCCATATTCATATTTTAACAAAGATTTATAAAATAAACTCGTTAACAAGCCCCTATAAGGGGCCAAATAAATATCAGGTGCCTTTTTTAGCACTTCTATATATTAGTCTTTATCAAAATATTTTTTATAATAGTTGATAAATGGGGTTAAAAAAAATTGAACTTTTTATTGGCTTCTTGGAAATTAAAAAATATACAAATATCTGACAGAAGAATACTTGTATAGCTTTTTCGGCTTGAATGATGTTTTGCTTGCGATTTCTTTGGTTAATATAACTATAAGGCAAAATTTTAATATTAATAAAAAAAAGGTATTATTAAAAAAAAAATACATGCTGTACAAGTACAAAAATAAAAGTCTTTGTTTAACAAAATTTAAATACTGATAACCGGTTTACACAAATCTAAAGTTATACGAATGGAAAGAAACTGCAAAATAGTTCACAATATGGCCTTAATTTAGTAGTTGCTTTACATACAAAATAATTTTTTACTTATTTTTTTTAATGTTCATGGCAAACTTACAAAGTTTGAGTAAAAAAAGAATACACAATAATCCGAATGATAGCTATATTTAAAAAATTTGTCGAGCAGTTGATCTAAACGAAAGAAACCTTATGGCATTCAAGCTACTAGATCTTATTTTGTCAAGCTCACACGCACGTGTTTCAAGTTCCTCAAGCTCTTGTTTTAGTTCAACCAATTTGTCTTCGTCACCTAACATTTCAGCTTCTTCCTAATGTAATAGTTTAGATCTGAAATTCTAAAACATTGCCTAAGGCAATGATAAAAGGGATTTTTTAACAGCTTTTAAAAATATAAAAAACAGTCATTGAAGCCTAATTAGAGGAGATTAAATATAAGCTTTATAAAATATAATATTTCTTTTTAAAAATTATTTAAATAATGCAATTATAAAATTTTTAAAATAAACAAAAATTGATGTAGGAACTGCAATGAACATATGTCATAGGCGATAAAATAGTTAACCTTTGACTTTAATAGGATAGTCTTTTTCATGGCATAGTTATATGGATTCTTCTTAAATCGCAATTTCTCATTTATTATCTATATACAAATATATGACCTTAAATCAAGTATTAATAATTTAAGATAAAATTACATTAGATAAGGAAATATAAAAATGTCCACTTTAGAGAGATAACTCCGCATGAAGTATATGTGAAAATCATTAGAAAATGGTTGTTTATCCAAAAATATCTAGATTTAAAACAATTCTTATTTGTTACAATTCTAAGCGTACTTTTTCAATATCTTCCTCCTTAAAGTTATAGTTAAGGGCATCTTTTATATCCCGCTGCTTTTGGGCTATGTGTGCTAGGGTAGGTAAGTCAAGTCTAGCAGTTTTCATTGCTTCGCTCCATTTATTAAATTCTGATTCGGTAAAATCGCTATTGGATACAAATTCTAGCCTAAAAACTTTGGATTCACCGCCATGTCTAAAAGTAACAAATATGTAACAAATATAATTACAGTTTTGATTTTACATATCCGAATATCATATGCCAAATAACTTTGGATAAATAAATAAAAGCCTAAAAAGTAATTCATTTTATAAATAAAAAATTATTATAATACAGGTATCAATTGGTACTGATGGTAGTCAGAATATTTTTAAATAACAAAAAGCTGGCTCGTTAAAATTTTTTTTAAACGTCAATTTATAAAAAAAATTACAGGTCTAAATAAAAGAGAATTTTTATTATTAGGGATCTAAGAGAGCTTTTCAAAACCCTCGGTTCAAAAATAAAGTCGCAAAAAAAATAAAAAAACTCATGTCTAAAAAAAATTAATTAGAAAAATTTCACTTTGAACATCTTTTTTCTTTATAATATTTAAGTATAAAAAAAGGTTTGAAGGAAAACAGTTTGTTTAAAAAATATGCCCAAATGATTAATATAGATATCCTATTAAATTTTACAAATAAAAAATAAAACATTGGTAAACACAATTTTTTTTAAAATTTACCAAAAATACTCACTTTAATTTGAGTCCTTTGTTTGTTCGCGTGGCACCAAGTTGGTAAATTTTTGAGGTTTCGACTACGTCAATTATTTCAGCAACCTATCATATGCAATAAAAATGTAATATATGAGCGGTTATAAAAAAATTCCAATTTTTCTTCCTTATAACATTAACCGATAAAGGTATTTATTATGTGTCCGATACGTAACAAAATATATCCATGGTGTAAAACTCTTAATTGAAAAAATAAAAACGTATTAGGACAAGATAAATAAATATATATATTATATAAAATTGTAAGAGAAAAGTAATGTTATGTAAGCTAACTCGATAAATGGGTTTTCCCTCATTTTGACCAATGCCGATACGTAAATAGCAACCGCGAATAGTTTTTGGGAAAAAAGGCATATGGACCCATCTAAATAATGTTTAAAAATAAAATATCTATAAACACGTAATATAAAAAATCAAACAAATTCCAGACTTTAAAAAAATATGCTATATAGGTAAGGATTTAGATAAAATAGAAACTTTTCGAGCTTATTCCGTGATAATCGGATATGGCCCAACTGTTCACGAGATGTTATCATTTCGATAACAGGTTGATTGCTATATAAGATATTACAATATAATTAAAAATATACACAAGCAATTCGAGCTTTAAATTAATTAATTTCCAAACATGATTTAGAATATGAAAGGCGCTTTAAACTTTGAACAAATCAAAAATTTATTAACTAATTAGTATAATTTTCTATATAAACACTGTTCCCCAAAATTTAATATTCTACACTGTTTTGTCTGGAAATTCATAAAAAAAAATGTAAAAAAAAATTTCATATACAAAAAATATTCAAAAAAAAATTGTCTAGATGTTAATTTCAAGCTTAAAAAAATATATTCATATACGGTTACAATTAAGGTAAACTGAAGCTGGACATAAATTTCATGTAAAAAATATTTTAGTTGATTTTAATACAAAAAAAATATTTTAAATAAAGTAGTCAGACCCAAATTCGCAAACATCAATCTATAAATATTCTAACATTGTGCAATATATGAGGGTTAAATTTAGGTAAGTTAACCGTTAGATTTAAGGTAAGTCACGGTTAGGATTAGATCAGGTAGGTTAGCTAAAGGTTTTGGAATAGTTAGCCTAGTATAAAAGCTTATTACTCGGACACCTTAAGTATAATTTTTTTATAAAAATCTATTCATTTAAGGTGCCAGAAAAAATAATTTTGATAAAAATTCGACGGAATCCGAGTCTTATGTTTTTAGAAACCTCCAAAAGTAAAAATAAATCCACGAAAAAACTATCGCTTTTAACAGATAACAAAAGTTTTTGGAATTCAAAACTAATGGAAAAATGTCATTTGCCAGAAATAGCTAAATACCCAGCAACATAAAAACGGCCCAATATTTTACGTGTTAAACTGTCCAAGCTCATCGTCCGACGAGAGGTCAGATTGAGAGGTTATGAGCTGAGAACGTTGATGTTTGTTTAGAGTGGAAACTTGTGAAACATTCAAAGGTCCCGTAGGGCCAGTCGCTTTAAGTTTGAAGGAGTTTGAAGAGGAGGATGAATTATCGTCGGAATATATATCGCTCATTTTAAAATGTTGAGATTTAACCAGAGATGCGGGTTTAGTATCACTTTTTTCAGCGGTAGGTTCAGTTGTTTTACTGTTGCTTTCCATCGCTGCATTTTAACACATATATCATACGTTAAAAATTAATGATAATCATAGTAAAATAGAATTAAAAACGCCCTATATTAAAAAACAATATCTTATTATATCTTAATTGTTAATATGTCGCAGGGCATCTATTAGAGTAAGTTTTTTTAAACAATTTAAATGCTTCATCTTTTGCAAACATTTTGGGGCATATTCTGATGTTTTTTAAGACAACCAATAAAAAAAATTCTTTAAAGATTTTAAAATATTGTTAACGGTTCTAAAAAAATAATCATTGTTCTTTAACTTTAAATAACACAGGTCAACAATTTTTTGAGAGTATGAGTTAACTATAGAGAGCAAACCTGCCATATTAGGGAACATAAATCCGTTTACCGTTTTTCTTAATCAAACTTAGTTACTCAGTTACAAACATCGAATTAGAAAAAAAGGTTAAAAAACCAAAAAAGATTCAAAAACAAAAATAAATTGAATTTTATTTTTGTATAATCATAATAGTTAAACTGTTTCAAACTTCAAATAATAATTTTATTAAAAACCGATAATACATCGTGTCATATTTAAGTTTGGACGCGAAATATTTTGTATTATCTAAAGACCGATGTAAGAGCTTGATATGTTAATAAAATTTAGTTTTCATTATTTGTTAAAAATAAGCTACAAGAGATTTTTATATGCAAAAAAGATTTTAAAATTTTTCCTTTAAAGGGTATATTTAGATCTGTCAACTTGGTCAAAAAGGCCATTTTTTGAGACGAATCTAAGGAACCAAAGATGGAAGATAAGAAAAGCGAAAAATATATATAAGAGGCCATCATGGGGAGATTTGATAAAATTCACGTTTCTGAGATTGATATTTGTTTGTGGAATATACAAACCACTTTCCTTATAAAAACCTGGGTAACTTATATGTAACATCAAAAATCTGTTATTTTGAAGTTTAGTTATAACAAAAATTTGCACGAATAACCTTTCTTTTTCTCACGCTTGGCTTTTAAATTTTCCATGGCTTGGTGAACTTTGTTATGTTTCCCAATCTTGTTTAGCTCTAGCACCTTACGCCGCTTTTGACTCCTTTCTTGTATGGGATTCCTCATGTCTAGAAATAAAATTGCCCATCATTACAAATAAGTAATAATAATTATTTAATAATTAAAATTATAAACTGTTAATGGCAAACAACATACAGCTAAATTTTTACAATAATATAACTAATTAAAAAAAACAATAAAAAATTTTTATAAAATGTTTTTTCATTTCTACGCACTGCTAAAAATAATTAAAAATTTAGTTGTCTTCTTTTTTTGCATAAGTGACAAATCGAACCATTACCACTCGAATCAGAAGACAGGTCAATGTCAGATTTGGACAGAGAGGATGACAAGGAATCCTTAGCTCCAGAAGGTCCAGAAAGTAATTTTAGCCGCTCTTTCTCTTTCATTTTACCGACCTTTTTTAAACGTTTTTCAATCTCAAATCTAAATAAATTGAAATCGCAATGCATTAAATATGATAAATTAAACTATATTTAAGGAATAAGTGAACGCTAATTGGTAAATTGAAACAATTTATAAAAGGACATTCGATCATTTTTGGGATATAAAAGCTAATATATGGTGCATATCCATTATTATATTTTAAAATCTGTTAACCATCGTCAAACTTTGTGAACCAGACACAAAAATTTGATTTAAAAATTGTTCAAAAAAGAGAGATTAGACAAAAAAAACATTGAAAGATATTATTTTATAAATTTAAATAGCTAACCCGTTGGATTTAAACTTAAAATAATATTTTTATTTTCGGGTTTTGTGATAAAGGTTAAAAAAATGTTGATTATAAAGTTAAAAATTTTAATTTCTGACATCATGAAATTTTTGTTGTAATTTTCCTTTTTTAAAAAACCTCGAAGTCGCAAAATCAGTCAATTTTGCCAAATTTGATCATTCAATGGGTCCAGTAGACCCTGCCCCATGATATTTACAAAATGAGAAAAGTATTAAGGCCATCATTTAATTTGTTTAAGAACGGATTCGTAAATATCTAAAAACATTCATTCTGTGTAATAATTGATAAAATAATAATCATATAGAAAATAACAGGTACTGTGTAAAAATAGTAACAATTAAAATAATTTTAGTATAATAAAAAACACAATTATATAAAAAAGTTTCATAAAAACAACAAAAAAGTTTAAAATAAAAAAGTGGTGCAAAAATCTTAGCAAACCTTGCTTTAAGCACCTCCCGTTTCTCAAGGCGGTTGAATAGTTCTTGCTCCCTTTCTTTTTCAGTCATGCTTTCAAGCTGCAATCTATCTTCTTCATTTCCTATCAAGTTTTCGTCATACCCATCATCAAAATCCTCATCTTCTTCACTACTGCTTAAAGGGGCTGCCACTTATATAAACATTACATAATATTTTAATTATCAAACATATTAAATATTTTCATAGTGCCAAATATTAGAATTGTTTATAACTAAAGGGGCCAGATCTGATGCATGTTAGAAAAAAAAACAAAAAAATTTATACTGCTAATATTACACATTCAAAAATTAACAAATGTAAAATTCATAAAACTGCAGAGACACAAGTATATTATATCAAGCTCCAAGAATATATTTAGGTTAGGGCATATGCAAAGTGGATTTTTATTTACATAAAATTTTGAAATTAATTTATTATTATTTTTTACAAAATTTTTTATTTCAGAAAAAGCCTTTTATAATCATAAACTAAATTTTGCAACTTTTTTAAAATTGCGTTTTATTACAAAATAAAATTTTTTTTAATTTTAAAAATTTCACAAAAATAAAAACCCACTCTGCATGTGCCCTTATAAATAATATTTTGCAACAAAACCTATAAATGATTTTTTGACTGGTGCTGAATAAAATTATATTAAGTCAAAACCATAAGCTTTATTATAAATATAATTTCTGCATTTAGACTCATTTCATTATAATAAAATTTTTTAAAAACTTTTTTTTCAGAAAAACTTATTTAAATGCTATAATAAAGATTGCCAACTTTTTGTTAAAATGCATTAAATGTCAAAAAGTAAGAATTGTAAAATATTTTTTGAAAAACTGAATGAAGTCTGAACATGCCCATAAAGTTCATTTATTTTTTTAAACAGTTTTTCATAAAATTAAAATTTCTATAGCTGACCTAAAATATTAAACAGTAGAACAAACGGTTGTAATATTGCCTAAGATAGTAGGTTTGCTTAGGTCAACAATATTTGATATGACCTAATTTCAGAGTGTCATCTTAGTGTCTTTGTTTACAATTTTTCCAAACTAACATTTTACAGCAGCTATAAATATTAGAAATTTTTAAGGTTAAAAAAAACAAAAAAGATTCAAAACAAAAAAATTTTTATTTTAAATTGAGCAAAATTCAATTAATATTTTTATCAATTATTTATCATGTCTTATTAGTAGGGTGCCAAATATTATGTATTAGTTAATTTAACAGCTTGAAGTAATTAAAAATTTTATTTCTTATTATATAAGATAAAAATTATTCATACAATTTCAATATAATAAAAATTATTGAATTTTCTCTTTAGGGTATTCTCAAGTCACAAAATCTATCAATTTTGTCAAATCTGGCTATTTTAATATAAATTTAAATAACCAAAGTCTGTGGAAATTTTCAAAAGGAAATTATGAGATGACAACATCAGGGAAAATAGCCCCCCCCCCCTTGTGTTATAATTTTCTTATATCACTTATTTGTTAACCTATGTAATTAGCTTTTATATTTAAAGCTGTGTGTAAAGAATGAATGTAATTAAATTATATTTGTTTATGAAAACAAGCTTTTAAAAAATTCAAATTATATTTATTAAAAAATAACATTATTAAGGCAAAAGTAGTCCTAATATAAAAAGTTACTCATGGCTGCAACAGTATTAAAAAAAGTTTTATAAATGGAATATGATCTGTTTAAACTTTCCCCTTCAAATTATGTATAATTATTGTTATTTAGATCATTATTAAGGGGACATGTGAGCTTGATAAACACTATCCATGTAGTTTATTTAAATACTATAAATGATGTTTGGGATATTGCAACAAACTCTTAATCAAATCAAGTGTTAAAAATAATCTGTGACTTAACTGATGATGATAAAATAGCTAATATTTTTCATTGAGAAATATTACAAAACAATTGTTCAAAAAAATATTATTTAGAACCATAATTAATTTTGTAAAATTATGGTAAACCATTCATTTTGTTCAAATATGTAAAATAGTCTTAAATTGGTAAATACAACAAAGGTTTTGCATGCAGCACATATTTTAGTAGCTTTGCTATGCCGTTTCATAAATATTTAAAAACGAATATTTATTAATCACCACGATACCTTGTCTGACAGGTGCCTTGGTCTTTTTACGCTTAGATTTCGTATGTTTTCCTCCCCACTAAAATAAAAAAAATAGTTTTTAAATATTTTTTGGGGGAGAGTTAGGTTAATATTAATATGGCTATTTAACCTCTTCACTTTCAGTCGTTGAAGTGTCATGTGAAGACATTCGTGAAGGTACTTAGCATTAACACATTTAAACCGATACGTCTTATTTAATATAACAAAAAAAATAATTAAATTAATTTGTAATTAAATATAAATAGCTTCAAAAATAAAAAGGTTTTATTTAATTATATAAGTTTATTTTAATTTTAGCTTTTTATTAAAATATTTTAAATATTAGTTACTATATAAAAATTTATGTTCATATAGGCTAGTAAGTATCTAATGACAAAGCTAACTTAATTTTTATTCAAAAAAATAAGAGTATATACATGATTAAATAGATTTTACAATATTGCTGTATCTCATTAAAAAACGCGCCTTTTTAATTAGATAGATTTAAACAATTGCAAGATAAATCCTAAAAATAAATTTGATTAAAAATTTATAATTTTTTTATATTTATCATGCAATAGTAGGGAAAAAAAATTTGTAACGCGAATGCTATAATGGGGTTTAATTTATGCTTTTATTACAACATTTTACGTTGATTCTTAAAATATTTAAATACAAGATAAGAATATCCTTGATTTAAGTCATTTAACAATTTTTTAATGAGTGTCTGGGTACGCAGATCCCCCATTTACACCGCGCGCGGTAAAAACACGTATTTTATAATTTAAACATATTTAATGTTTAACTTCCTGAAATATAGGGGCTTAAAATTGGAATATGCTCGTTCGTCCCCCTTAAGAACAATGTAAATTTTCATGTACACAACAGCAAGTTTAATTATATTTAAATCTTATTTTTTTTTTTAATTTATTAAGAATTGCTTTTAAAAACATATAACATCCTTTTAAAGTGATTTAATACTCGCGTTATCCAGCAGCACTTATTGTAACCCTTTTTATTTGTCCACGTGCAGATCAAATAATAGCCTTGTTTCTAAATTTATAAAAAAAAAATGGCAATGGTTGTCCCTTACTATATTTTGGTTTTTTCGGGAAATTTACAATAGGTTACAAACATATAAATGTCGCCTCAAAAGCGCTGAAACGGCAATGCAAAATGTCTTTAGGTAAAAAAAAATTTTTGCCCAGTTATTTTTTATTTTTTTAAAATAAAGCAGAATTAATTATGAGTACCACATGAACGTATATTTTTATAATTTAAACAAATGCTCGTTAAACAACTGGTTATAGGTATATACTTCAATTACTCAAAATCATATGCCTTGTAACAAGTCTTCCTGCATTTTATTAAGTAATATTTACTCAGCCCAAAAGATTATTATTTAGTATAAACTAAGACTATAAATTAAATTGATGAAAGAAAAAAAATCGCATCAGAAATGACAGAGCTCCAATAAACTCAAATTTTGGATTTATAACATGATAAGTTTGCGTCTAAATTTATCTTATTAAACCCACATGTAACTTTAAGCTTGGCCAATATGTATATAAAAATTTGTCACAATTTTCAAAATAGTTTCCTTATTATATAAAAATCATTAAATTTAAATGCGGTGCTTTTGCATCATAAATAAATTTTTTATTTACCATGCCAGTAGCTTTAGCCAGAAAATTTATTGGGATGTATTATAAAAAATAAAAAGATATACTACAAGTCAATCTAAACTGTCATAAAAGTTTGTTGTATATCTTATTGATTGATACGTATGTCGTATAAGTTCAAATCATATTGATATACAAAGAAAATTAACGGTTTTACCCATAGTCAAAACCTAATCGAAATTGAATCTCCTCAAAAGGGAATAAAAAAATTAATGAAAATTTAATTCAATACAAGTTTAATAAATAAACAAAAAACCTTTAAAGACAAACGTTGGTATAGACAACCGCGACAAATTTCCTCGTTTGCATCAAATTTTTAGCCTCTTACATAGGTTAACAAATTTTTAAAAGTTATGAGCAAACTACAGAGACCAATCCGGCCATCTTAGGGATTTTAATATCCGTATACCGTTTTCTAATCAAATCAGCTATGAATATTGAAAATTATAGAAAAAATGTAAAAAAAACAAAAATAAATTAATTTTCTTTTTGCATATTTACAAATAAGACATTAAATTCAAACCTCAAAAAAAAATTTTATCAACGATTTTTTGAGAGTTTTGTAGAGAATTTTCTTGCGATAACGATCCCGGGTTTAGTTTTTTTACCAATTTTTTTTAAACCGCTTCCCATTCAGAAAAAAATTCACAAAATTTCTTTAATAATTTTCCAGAAGTTCTATTGGCATATTCAGATTCCTTATAAAAAACATATCTAAAAAAGGTTATTACCTAAAATTATCAGATTTGTTTTCAAGTTATTATGGATCAAAAAACGGATTTTATGACAAAATCCACTAATTTTATAAAAGAAAAAATAATAAAAAATTAAATATTTTAAAAAAATCCAAACCCCTTACGTTAATAATGAATGTTTCCGTTATTTAAATATATTTTTAGACTTTTGTTACTAGCCATAGGCTTTATGATATATAAGCCCAAAATACCCCAAAAAGTGAAAAATCTCAACTTTGACACCGATTAACTAAAAATCTAAGGCATTGGCTAAAATTCTAATTTCATATTCGTGATTAGCGTCAAAAACTTGACCAAAAACTATAGTTGCCATAAATGATGCTTAGGGTCGTCCAAATTTTGTTGTCCAGTGTAATATATCGTGTCATATTTAAGTTTGGACGCGATTGTATTATCTAAATGCTGATGAAAAAAAAATGATATACTAAAAAAATTTATTTCTCATTATTTGAGATGATAAATATAAGTTACAAGGGATATTTATATGAAAAAAAGTTTCTTGAATTATTTCTTTTTAGGGTTCTCAAGGTCACAAAATTTGTTAATTTGGTCAAAAACATTTTTTCGAAATGGACGGATCTAAGGAGTCGGCGAAAGAAACTACGTAAAACGGAAAACATATATGAGATAAGGCCATCATGGAAATGTATGCTTTTTGCGCTTTCATAAACTAATTTAATCTGACATTGAAATTTGTTGATTTGTGTTATAAGAACGTTGCAAATTTTAATAGTGAAACTACAAGCTCAAAATTTAAAACATAAAAAATGTTTTGCAATTAAAAACCATAATTACATTTTTTAACAAATACAATATAAACATATCAAGTTAAGGATGTTATAATAACAAAAAAAAGTCAGATGTAAAATACTTAAAATACTAATAAATATTAAATGCGAATAATCGATCGGATAAAAGTGAAAAATTAAAAATTGGTTTCATCGAAATTTAAAAAACTTAATATGTTATTATTTAATAATCGCCAAATACTTCAAAATGAAGTGGTCAATTAAAACACTTTTTAAAAAATAATTAAAAATTATTACAAAATAAGTTTTAATTAATTTAAGTAAAAACAAATTTTATTTTTTGATCCCGAGTTGGCAAAAATTATTTTTTATAATATTTTAACCACTTTCATTTTTAATTTCGGCTAAAAATTTGACGTGATAATAAACAGAAAAAAATATTGAAAAGTATCAAGATTGTGTAAACTGTTTGAAACCTTATTTGGCATACATTCTTTTGTAAACTTGTAAAATAATGTTACATTTTTAACCAATCATTTATATGAGTGCATTTTGGGGCAGTAACTGCCGTGTAAACACCACATTTTGTTAGCAAATTTTCACACCCAAAACATGGGATTGAAGGGGAAGTCGGGTTGGTATTTGCCGAGCTGAGAGTTTTTTCGGGTAATTCGTAGCCGGGTTTATATTTGTACAGATTGAGCATGTCACAGGGTTCGGTTAGGGCCTTGCTAACATGTTTAGCAAGTGTGTCGGGAAGCGAGGTCGGGGGCATCGAAACTTTGATTAGGCAGTTATCGTAAATCAATTTTTCCAATATCATTTCAATGTCAATGAGTTTGAGTGGCACCTTGGAGATACCTAACTTGGCAATGTACCCTAAGATCTCTTGCGAAGTAACGTACGAGTAAATGGGGTGCTCTATCATTTTCCAACTCCCGAGACGTTGTTTCCGAAGTTCAATTTCAACATCGATAAACTTGAGGCATTGTTCGCTCAAGATTTCCACGAATTCAGATTCAAATTCCTGGTCGGAGTACCACGCGCCACCGGTTAGCGAAGGGTCTGGGTCCAGCTCATACAACATGTAAAGTTTTTTCTTGGCAGCCGCTACGGCATTAATAGATTTTACGATTTTTCGCGTTTCTAAGCTTTTAATAATTTTGTTGAGTTGAGAAATCAGAAGGTTAGATTTTGAACGAATGTCACGGACCCAAATACCTAGAAAAATTTATTAAACAATGAGAACAAATAAGAAATTGAAAGTTATGAAGTATAGATTAAATCCTGGTTATAGTAAAATTTTAATAGCACAAGTCAACAGTTTTTCGAGAGTTATAAGTTAACTACAGTAATCAAACCTGCCATCTTAGGGAATATCATAATTGTTTAACGCTTTTCGTAATCAAACTTAGTTAGTCAGTTAACATTGAAAATTTTAGAAAAGGAGGTCAAAAAACCAAAGATTCAAAAACAAAAAATATTGAATTTTTTTTTTGCATATTCACAATAGTCAAACTGTTAAATTCAAACTTCAAACAATATTTTTATTAAACATCGATAATAAATCGTGTCGTATTTTAGTTTGGACGCGAAATATTTTATATTATCTAAATGCCGATGTAAGTGTTTGATATATAAATAAAATATATTTTCCATTTTTAGTGATTAAAAATATAAGTTTTTGTATAATAAAACGAGATTAAAATATTTAATATTTATTAATTCATAAATATGCAAAAAAATTTTTAAATTTTTTCTTTTTGGGGGATATTTAGATTTGTCAATTCAAAAAAGGCCATTTTTCGTTATAGACCAATCTAAGGAGCCAAAGATGAAGAAACCAAGAAAAACAAAAAATATATATGAGTTTAGGCCATCGTGGGGAAGCATCTTTTATGTTTTCATAAAATTCACACGTTTCTGACCTTGATATTTGTTGACCTGTATAGTAAATAAGTTTATTAGGAGCCCATTTAAAGTCATATTTTAAATTAATAAAAAAAAAGTTTTTTTTTCAGTGTTGTCAAATTATATATAAAAATATCTAGTTAGCCAAAAAAAAGGTTGTAAATCAACTAATAACTTGATAATAATTTTGCTCTATATCCCTTAATTTAAAAAATATAAAAAAAACTTAACATATTTTTTCATTAGAATAACATTGATATCAAAAATTTTAACATTTTTTTACATAAAAAAATATTAAAAATACATTTTAATATGTCCATTAAACAAAATTCTGCTTGGAATCAATTTAAGTATAATATAGCAATTTGACAAGCATTTTCCTTTTTTACATATTATTAATATAATAAAATTTATTGTGTTATAAATGTTAAATACAAATTACAAAATTTATGCCTCAAACAATAGTTGTAGCAAACTAAATTGTGAAAATAATGTGTAAATCTTGCAAAATAAAAAACATCATTTAATTTTACACACATTATTTGCAAAAATTTGCAGAAATAAATCTCTATCATGCTTTAAAATGCATTTTCTTTTTATTCAAATTAAATAGAATCTTTAGTTTCTTACGGGTTAAAAATTTATATAAGTTGCTAACATTTTGAATTTTAAACACTCTAAAATTAAAAAAAATACCTTTATTCCCGGCCGCTTTTATTATTTGGTATACAATTTTTTCATCAGACTCACTTAGTCCTTTGACAGAATCACAAATTTTATAAACAAGGTTATTGTTATGTTTAAGTAAACTAATCTTTTCTTCAGAAAGCATGGCATTAATACAATTTACAATAGACTCTGCTGAAAGATCTGTAAACTGCTTACGTAAATTCTTATCCGATACTCCTTGAGGACATGATGCTATATATTGTAACAATCTGAGTATTATTATAAGAAGACATTAAAACCTTTCTTTTTCGTTTGCCTCATGGTTTTCCGAAGCTTCCATTTCGCCTGCATGCATTATAACAGTTGGTTAAATGGATGAATGCCACTGACATCTGATACAACTTTAATGATCAAGAAAAAGGTTGGATTTAAAGAAGATAGTATATGAATTGTTGTAATTTTTAGAAAATGATTCTGATTCTGCATACGATCAAGACGTGGAATATAACAATGCTAAGCCCCTTGGCACACTCCCAAATGATGTCAAACCTACTCTTGACAATATAAACACATCAGCAAATGCAATTGTGTATGACAAAGTAAATTATAATATACAATAATGACTCTTTGCGTGTTTCTTGTATAAATCCATTTTTTATAGATTGAAAGTATAATCGAAAAAATGGAAGATGAAGCTACAGGAGTTCCTGTTAAAACAGTAAAAAGCTTCATGTCAAAAATACCTTCAGTATTTACTGGTAAATAATACTTAATATAAAAATTATAACAATAAAAGTCTTATCCTTTATTGTTTTGAATTTTAGGTGCTGACTTGGTTCAATGGTTAATGAAAAACATTCCAACAGATGATTTAAGTTTAAACATATTATTTATTAATTATTGATATTCACAATACTTTATATTTGGATTAATCTATTGCTTAAATTACATATATCTTTTGCACAAATTATTATGTAATATATAAGCCTTACATTAATTTTTACTTTTGAATTTTATCTACTTTTTTTTAGTTTTTAATCTTATTTTTACAGTTATAATCATTTCAAATTTTTAGCATGATAAGGAATCAAGCAATTAGCAAAAAAAAAATTTTTTAATTAATTAATATTTGGCCTATAAAATAAATTTAGAATTTTTATATTTGAGATATCAAAAGGTGGTGGTAAAAGAAGAATATCAATAACCCTTGTTTGTAGGAAATAAAGTTTTATATGATTAAATAATTATTACGGGAAAACATTTTGCATTTTACTTTTTAAAATTGCTCTGGATTGGTAAATGTAAAGTAATTTATTGAAAATTTATTGAAAATTTATTAGACTTTTAAATTACACAGGTCAACAAATATCAATGTCACAAAAAATAAGTTTATGAAAACCTAAAAGCATGCATCCCTATGATAGTCTAATCTCCTATTTATTTTCCGTTTTTCTTTGTTTTCTCCACCTTCAGCTCCTTAAATCCATCCATATTGGTAAATGGTCTTTTTTGACAAAATTGACAGATCTCAATATACTTAAAAAAAAAAAAATTAATTTTTTTAAAACCTTGTTACTTATATTTATCATCACAAATAATGAGAAATAAAATTTATTAGTATGTCTAGCTCTTACATCAGCATTTGGATAATACAAAATATTTCTCGTCTAAATGACACAATATATTATTGGGTTTTAATAAAAATATTATTAGATTTTGAATTTAACAGTTTAGCTGTTGTAAATATGCAAAAAAAAATTCAATTATTTATGTTTTTTGATTTTTATTTTGTTTTTTTTTTTGACATTTTTTTTTTAATTTACAATGTTTATAGCTAATTTGATTAGAAAATAACGATAAACGGTTTTGAAAATCACTAAGATGGCAGGTTTAATCTTTGTAGTTAACTCATAATTCTCAAAAATTTGTTGACCTGAATAAGATTGGTTTAGGGCATATACAGACCCTTGAGCAAAAAGTCTAGTAACCCTCACATATCCAATAACATTTCTGATATACAAATTTTATTTTTTTTGATATTTAAAAATGTATGTAAGCTAAATCTACTTTTATTTATTACCTTGATATCCATCTTTTCTAATAAATGATTACAATGTGTTTTTTTAGGATTTTCAAAATTTCTGTTAGACAGTTAAATTTTTGTAAAGTTTTTTATATATTTATTAAATATTTTTTAAACTTTGGGCAATAGAAGGAAATTATTGCTAATATCATGTTAGTTAACGTATATGGCAAAATCACATTATTATGAAAAAAAAATAAAAAAAAATTTTTTTTTATTCCAAAATTTAACTTTGAGCTTGCCCATATTTAGCTTTATTTTGGGCTCGTCAAAATTTCAGCTGATTGATTGATTTGAGCTGAACTATCTTTACTAATGTTTGAAAAATATTGGATACTGGCTACAAGGTTTATTTCATACATATTGACCCAGCCAATTTTTACAGGCCATAGAGATTGAGAATAAACAGTGATATTGCCTTACAATAAACATAAACTTGTATTTTTAGAAATTATTTAGAGATCCACATAAAGTCAACGAGCTCTCTCTTTTCAAGAATTGTGGCTACCAATTGACTTCTCAAAACACATTTTTTTTAGCTTTTATGAACAAAATTTTCAAAACGGTGACCTTATTTTAATTGTTATGGATATACATATTTATAAACGTGCGATTCTCGTAACTAATTAGTTATTATTCTTCTCTTTTTAGATGAAGCCATGCATCTTGCACATCTTTTTGCAAGTTACGGTTACATATTTCCCATCGACGATCACAACCTAACGGTTAAAAGTGATGGCACATATTACCGCTTCCAAGTTTATCTTTTTACTTTAGTTTATTAAAGTAAAATGATAATATTTTACATTTAAATTTAAAAGGGTTAGCTTGCATATTTTTATGCGATTAAGTTGCCAATTGTATTTTGTTTTAATAGATAGGTATTTATACAAATTGACAGATTGAACTTTGAAAATCAAATATACACAAACTCGAATTTTGAAGTTTATTTTTTATGTGGCTTTAAAATTTTTTTGTATCCATCAGCTTTCAATAATATAGTTATATTTTTATTTTATATATAGACTCCTTTTTTCTGGCCGACTAATATGACGGAACCTGAAAATACCGATTATGGTATGGCTTTTTGCGTTTAAGGGGCAATTTTAAACTCTTTTTTTTGTCAATTGTCAAACAATCATTTACATTTATTGAATATGTTGTATATGAGTGAAATTTTAATCGTGATAATAAATTTTATAAAGTTATATGATTGCTTTATTTTTAATATAGCCGTATATTTGTGCAAACGGACCATGCAAAATAAGGCCCGGTTAGACCTGGTGGATTACGAGGCCGAAAATTTAGCCCGACTTCAAAAAATGTTTTCGAGAAAATGGGAATTTATATACATGCAAGCTGAAGCTCAAGCAAAGTTATATTTTTGGGATATAATTGAATTAACGTTTAAAAAAATGTAGCATTTTAACTAAAGACTTTACCTTTTTATTGATTCTTTAAATTCAAATATATTCCTTAATTAAAAGATTGTTAAAAAATATATCTTATTCCACCAAAACAATAATAAATTTATCGTTTGTGATCATATCAATATGAGATCCAATTATAGGTGGCATAGGGTTAGGTTGAGGTTTATGATAAAATAAATGAAGCTAGTTTTTGATTGGTTGACAAATCATTTTTTATATTCATTTAGTGTCATCTTAAAAACACCATATATCATAAAGATATACATGTTTTATTTAAATAGGATTTGGATTTGAAATATATACTATATGGTACGTTCTTGATTTTAATAATCCGTTTTTTTTGTCACTTATATATTTTTTCCCATTATATTTTATATAATTATTTTTATGTCTTAAGTTACTAGGGCATGGGAGCCATGGTTTATTATGCAACATATCCATGTTATTAATTAAACAAGCCCCAGATGAGTGCAGAAGACACAATCAGTTTTTTTTTTCAAATTAAAAATTTTATATTTAATTTTTAGTATCATTTTATACCAAATTTTCATCGATTTTTCATTTTTTTCCTCCTTCCTCTTGTCTATTTGTTGTATATGTTGCATTTTATTGGAGATCTCATTTGCTGATATATTACTGAAATGTTTCTATAATAATAATAATAATAATTAAGAGTCGATAAAAAACGCGATAAGATCGAACGAAAGGTTTTGGATAGCCAAGAACGAGCTTTTTGGGATGTGTACAGGCCAATGGTTTGCTACTTTTATTTTCAATTGAACTAATTCTATTCACTTTTTTTACTGGATTATTAGGGATTGTTAATTTATTATCTATAACTTACCCAATACGTTTTGTGGAAAATTGGTAATGAATGGTAATTTTTTTATTATCTGTGTATTAATAATATTTTTGAATTAATTTTTTTTATAATAATATTAGTTATTTATTGTAATATAATAAATTTTAGTTTTTTAATTAGAAATTTTTTTTTAATTTTCTAAATTATAAATAGCCCGGTTGCATAAATGTCATGGAAACAGATATAAAAAAATCTGGACGTTCCGTCAAATACGAACCTCACAAAGTATATTAATACAAAAATATCATTTTTTAAAATTATGTTGTGTATTATATGGATTCATAACCATTACATATTTTTTAAATTTATATTTTTAGAGTGAGAAAATATACTTTCATTTTTTTCCAACTTAAAATTTGTTCCCTTATTTTCATTATATTTTTGATGTGTATTATTTATATCCCAAATTACTTATTTAAAAATCATATTTTTTTAGGGAAATATTACTAAACAACCCACTGTGACGGAGTTGGAAGATGAAGTTTGTTTTTTTGCTACGATAAAATTCATTTTATAGAAGTTGACAATCACAATTTTTTTTTAATAATCCTTAAAACAATGTTTATAACTTAATTTTGATCAGATAACGATGTTACAGAATAAACTTAGCCGAGGCGTCGCCAAAATGTCAAAAATCACAGATTTGTAAGCTTTATATATCTTTTTATGATATTATATAATAATGTACTCAACACATATCGATACGAATCCGCAAATTAATGAAAAGGGTAGCCCTTTAATCTTGTACTACTGCCTTGCATTTTCATTTTGTTTAATTTGGAAAACACTTACCTTGTAAATACTAAAAAGAAAAATTAAAGTTACAATTTTTGCATTTTGCGGTTTGAGAATTAAAAACTAATTAATTTACCTTTTTTCTATTAATAATAAAATATTTCATCTTATTAAAAAGTTTATTTTTAAAATCTGTTTTTATGATATTTAATAATAATATAAAAAAAATATGGATAATTTTTACGAACATAACGTCGCCACTCGTTTTTAAATCCCAGCATCTAGTGCCATTTTTTGTTTTTATTTGTCAATTGTCTATTTATAAAAAATGCACGATAATTTCTTTTTTTTTTAGATTTTTTTTTTAATTGTTTACATTTAGGGTTAAAAAAATTTGGTCTAACGTAATATAAATACAATTTATTTTAATTAAGTTTTATAGCTCTTTATTCACACTTAGTTTTCATATAAAGATAAAAGTAATATAATTGCGTAATTATACAAATTAATTTAAATTTTGTGGTCCTTACTATTACGAATAGTTCATAATGACTTGAAAAACTTATTTCATTTGAACCTTATTGATAATACAATTTAATTAAGATCATTTAATTTCAAACCTTACAAAATAAAATTTTTTGTTGTTTTCTCGTTTTTTAAATTATTATAACTCTGATGAACTTGTTAGCCTATAAATGAATAATAGCTTCATAAATTATTGCTCGCAATACGCCGAACATGACCCTTTCCTCACACCTCCCGAACCCTCTAATCCTTGGATATCGGACAATATGGATTATTGGGATAGTTATGGGCCAACTGTCAACGTGTAAGTTTATTAAAATAATATAACTCTTAGCTTGGTTTTTTACATTTTTATATATTTTTATTTTGATAAATATATTATATTAAGTTTTCAGATTACATAATCACAATTTTACAAAATTCATGTTCGACGAGGTTTATGAAACTGTAGCGAAAAAATTCACGTTGTTTCTTATATGTTTTTTCCGCTTTTGCATCATCACTGAGACCGGGCAAATGGCAAATTTGGCAGAATTGACTAATTTTGCGACCTTAAGTCTGAAAGAATGGATTAAATTTTAAGTATGAGCTCCAATATCTACATTTAGCTTCGAACACGATTTTTTTACCGGTATTAAGTAAAAATATTATTTTAAGCTTAATTTAAATTTACCAGTTGTCGTTTGATATATATATAAAAATTTTAATTTTAGTTTTGAATCTTATTTTTTATTTGACTAGAAAAAATAGTAAACTGATTTGAACACTAAGATAAGTAGGCTTGACCTTATTTAGCCTATATATCTCAAAATTTTATCAAATATATGCAGAAACAAGTGAAAAACAAAATTTTTAGTTAATCCAGTTTAAGTGTCTCCACTATGTTCCTTTAACACTTAACTTATAGAATATTATTGCAATAGTTATAAAATAATTTTATTTCGACATAAAATAAGGGATTGGCCCGTTAATAAATCAGCTATATTGTCTGTTGTAATTCTTAATTATTTAATTTGAATTAAGATTAAATATAATTTCCTTTGTTTTTTATAACTTTCTTTAGTCGTGATTTACCAACTCGACGTGTCAAAAAATGGACGTTTTCACTGAAAGAACTCCTAAAAGATCCCGTTGGAAAAGAACAATTTATGAAATTTTTGGAAAAAGAATTTAGCGGCGAAAATTTAAAGTTAGCGATTACTAAATTTCAATGAATTTTTGTTTCATTTTATTACAATGTGAATATTTATAATTTTCATAAATTTATAAACTCTCCTTCTTAGGTTTTACGAAGAATGGAAAAAGTTGAAAACCGTTCCCTGTAAAAATGTGCAAGAAACAGTGCAAAATATTTTCAAGTGATTATAATAATTATGTCTAATTTTTACTTTATTTATTTATCATATTTATCGCTCTAAAATTAGTACTAACCTCGTTTTTCATTATTAATTGAATTTTGAAATTATTATTTATGTCATATAATAATCTAGCGATTATTTTTCCCCTAACGCTCAATTTTCATTGAACATCGATTGCAAGTCTGAAAATTTAACTAAGGAAAATATGAAGCATCCTGACCGGAACACCTTTGATGGGGCCGCGGTAAACCTTTAAACCCTTGGTTTTTTTTCTAAAAGCATCAAAATTAAATTTTGAAATAAGATTTTTTTTTGTTCCTTTTTAATTTTCTCAGATTATTTAAATAAAGTGCCTAGTTAGTTTGGAAAATAAATGTAATTTTTTGCATCTTTGGATCTAAACAAATAATTTATTAATAATGATTTTCTTCCTTACCCCCTATTGTAAAACAACATTATATTAAAAGTTCATTGTTATCCTGCTCCAAAAAATTTTTTCAATGTATAGTAACATTTAATAAATAAATTAAGTTATTTATTTATCGTAATGTGGTTTTTATTAATGTTATTATTAAAAAAGCATTTCGATTCTATTGTAAAAACTTAAAAATTTGAGTTTTCATTAACGTTTTATGTTAAATACTGAAAATTTGTAAAAATTTAAAATTAACCGATAATTCTATAAATTGAAATAGGAGCACATATACCAGCTTATGAAGAGCGATAGTTATAACCGCTTTTTACGATCCGATTTTTTCCGTGATATCATGAATTCTTCCAAAAAACGAGTAATTTTTTATATTGGCTATTAAGTTTAGATAATTTGAAATTATGTTTTTGTATTATTATACAATTTTTTTTAGGTAAAGTTTACATTTAATAAAAACGTTTATTTGTTAAGAAAATATATACTTAATCTTTATTCTATTATAACAAGGTTCCTGTTCCACAAAAATCGATTCTCCCTAAAATTCCAAATTTAAATAAAACCGCAACAGTTTCATAATTAGCCAAATGGCGAGGATCTCTATTATAATTTTCATAGCAATACGTCTCTCATGCATATCTATATAATCCTTATTCTTTAATATTTTACCTTTTTCATAGGGCGCTTTCAGAGTTCATATAGATTTTCGAAAAAATTTAAATTTTAAATTGTGTTTTTGGCATAAAACGCATATTTACAAAAAGTCGTCAATCCAATTTAAAAAATACTTTTTTTGTAAGAGAGTTTTTGAAAAAAATAAAAATAAATAAAATTTTGAGAATTTTCATATTTGTAAAAATTTTTGAAAAAATTGAATGAATTCTAGACGCACCCTTATATATATTTTTTTTTATATAAATGACATTTTCTCAAAAAAAAAAAATAAAATAAATTTGCCAAAAGAAGGATTTAATATTTATATTAAATATTTAAAAATCTATAGCTAAAATAAATAAAAAAAAATTAATCTCATTGCCTGATTTTTTATATTGTTGAACCCCGTGTAGCAAAATTTTGTTAAACTAAAATTTCTCTATAATATTTATATGTTTTTATACTAATTTGGCTATCAATTCCCATGCATTACTCTCTAACCCTTTTATTAGTCATATTTTTAAACAAATACAGAAATAAATAATAAATATAATGTATTTTAGACAAAACGCATTCGCTTATTAACTAATGGTTTATAGAATTAACAGACCTCATATCTTGTTAAATTCCAAGGTGCTTATATTAATTTAAGTTACCTGGTAATGTACTAGCTACAAATATAAAAGGGATTTTTTAAAAATATTATTTTTTTTTGCATATGTTAAAATAAAGCAAAAAAATAAAACAAATTTATGTTTTTTTTTTCAAAAATTTATTTAAAAATAAAAGCACGTAGTTTGATTAGGGTTACTAAATGCATAATCTTATTTTTTTCTGTATAGGTGTATTAATTATCAAAAATTTTTGAAAGTAATCCATAAACATATATTTGCACAAATTTTATTTATTTTAATATATCAGACCACAAACAATTTCCTATTAAGAATTCTCTCCTCATACTTTATTGGTATATTTAGCAAATTGATTTACATAATTGTATTTAAAGGCTTCGAGCTGTCCCCTAAAAGACATGTAAAGGTTTTCAACTTCCAGGGTGTCGGCATTGGGCTGTGGAAATTTTTGGGCTTGAAGCCGATCCACGAGGTTTAAGAGGCAGTTAAAAGCCATTTTAATTTGCCCGTTCAAGTTTGACACAAATTTTTCACGGTAAAATGTAATCATATCCACCGCATTTTTTTGACCGGCTGAGGGATGATTGAAATTGTAGGTGTAATAACGCATGACATCTATTCAACAATAAATAGAAAATTTTTATTTGTAAGCCACAAAGCAGTTAAATCAATTACATCAGAGCTGGGTAACCCCATTTTTTGAATAAACTTATTGTTTTTTTTAAATCCAATGAGTTTAGGGAAATTCATTTGTAAAGAGATAAATTATAGTTTAGTAGCTACTCGTTGAACCATTAATATCAAAAATAAACAAAATGAGTTTAGGCAAAATATGGGTACCCAGTTGTGAAATATTTAATTTTAAAAAACTATATGTGTTTTACTAAATTACTTTTGGTTTTTGAGTTAGAAAATATGAAATTTTTTATTAAATAATGAAATAATAAATAAAATGAAAACATAAAAAAAGAAATCAGCTCATATATATACACCCCAACTTTAATTTGTTAACAAAAAAAAACATAATTAAAAAACATTTTAACTCAAAATTATATTAAATGATAAATTGTAATTACTAAATAATTGTCCCATGGATATTTTGTCGTTGCGCGTGAGGTATCTGAAACATAAGTTGCTATTCCTAAACGAAAAGAATACAATATCTAGGAATTTTTTTTGCTAATGAAATTAGTTTTTAACAGCTCAAAAAATAATATAGAGGGTGAATCAATATAAAAATTCAAATCATAAAAATATTTGGTAAGTATGGCCAAAATTTATAAGTTTTGGATAATACTACCGGGGCTGGAAAAAAAATAAATGGGTTTTTTTAACAAGTTTTTTTCCCCAAATGCTCACAAACTCGTGGGCATGGCAAAAGAAAAGCCCTTTTCTTGCTTAAAGAAAAGGGGCATATTTAAAAAAAGCCCCTTTTCTTCAAAAAAAGCTCCTAGGAGCTCTAAGAAAAAATAACCCACCCATCATTATCATAAAGAAAAAATCAAAATTTTTCGAAATTATTATAAAGAAAACAAAAAATGGGCTTTTTGGGGCTTTTTTTAAGAGCCACTTTTTGGGGTTTTTTGTGCCCCTCTTTTTAGTGAGAGCTTTTTTTGAATTCTTATTTTGGCCCTTTATTTGTAGCTCCCTTTCTTTCTTTAAGTTTTGGGGGAAAAATGAGCCAAAGTTTTTTGGCTCATTGTTTTCCCAGCACTGAATACTACACAAACAATTTTTTTGAACACACAAAATAATGTTTTCTTATAGCACAAGCATTAACCCAACCGAAAGTTAAAATTTTTCAATTATATACATGTAAACATTAAAAAATAAACTCTATTGTCGGCAAAGCTTGCTCAATCTTTTCATTTACCGTTTCCAAAATTATACATTTTGTATCTTGTAATTTTAAATTGTTGATATTTAACTTTATGATTAAAAAAAGGGTTACCTCTCAAATGATTCAATCAAATCATCAGGCCGGTCCCATGAAGTAGGGCCCTGGATGCGATTGTACCAGGCATCACCATATGTTAGCTTATATGTATTTAGCAGGAATATTTTGAGTAAGTGGCAGATGACTTGGTGTATATAGCTAAATACCCGCTAAAAGTTGTATATACCAAAATAAAACTAAATTTTTACGGTTTATACCATTCATTTTAGCAACTAATCGAATTTTTGAAAATGTACCTATCAGATAATAATATCGGTTTGTTAGCTCATTATTATTTTTACGTATTAAATTGGTGAATTGAAACTTACATTTATTAATTAGGCGAGTGCAAAATGAAAAATTTTTAAATTTATAATTAAAACAAAAAAGTCTCTGTATTTAATAAAAATATAATCTTAAAGGCTTGTTGTTTACAAATAGACTTTTATTTATTTTTTGTTATTTAATGTGTAAAATGCAGCCGCAATACCTTTATCCATTCGAGTAAATTATCATTTAGGTGGCCATGATTAGTGTTTATATCCTTAAATGGGTTTGTTAAAAGACATGATAATTCTGCTGGGCGATTGGTTGGTAGGGCTAGGTGATTGTTATTAAAATTAAAATTATTGTAATTGTACAAAGTATTGCACCTGGCTAGGGGTGGCAAATTTGGGCGAACATAATCAGGGTAGGCTTTAGGGCGACCCCATATGATGTGGTTAAGATTCTGTGCGTTAGATGGCGTACATTTCGATTGATAACTCATTTTTCGGCTCGATAAATAACTCTCAGGCCGATTATTATTGAAGACGGGAGTGGACGAGGTTAAAGTTACATGAATATTTTCTTTTTCGTCGTTGAGTTCATCGATGGCTTTAGGGAGGAGGGCGAGGTGGGATTTTACCTGAGATCGACGTTTAGCTTTGGCCTTTTTCTTACCTTGCAAATTGCCCAAGGCGCTAGTGACTCTGTGACTTAGTGGTAGTTTTTTATTGGCTGTTTTAGCAGCGGCACCCGTTTTTTGATGCGAATTATTTTGTGATTCTTGAAGGGGCAAAATTGCATTATATATGCCCTGAGATTCTTTATTAACGGTCGTTATATTAGAAATTACGTTATTCTGATCCACGAGGTTTGTTGTGGGAGGCGTGGCCCCACCAACAACCTCGAGTAAAATTTTATCCCTGCGCTCCTTTGAATCGCGCAAATCGCTGGTTGAACAATGTTTTGAATCGGTTGTAGTGTGTGAAAGTTGTTCGAGCTTTGGTTGATTCACACTTATATTTTTATCATCTGCCGAAAAAAATATTATGCCAAATTAAAAATATGATACGCAATTGTAATATCATGCATTTAAATAACAAAATGATATTTAAATATATTATAAATCGACAATTTACAAACTAATTAAGGCTATTATCATCTCAGATTCAATGCCATGTACCGCTTGACTTAATAAACCAGCTATAAACATTAAAAATTATTTTAAAAGTTAACAAAAATGAGGGTCAAAAAACTAAGAAATAATGGAGAAAAAAATATAATATGTGAAACAGCTAAAGCTAAATTCAAATAAAATAAAATTTTTATTTCACCTCGGTATAAAATCGTGTCAGTTAGAGATTGAGATGAAAAATATTATGTAAAACCTAATGGGTGTAGGAGCAAATATCAAAAATTTATTGTATAGGATGAAGAATCAAAGTTACAACTAATTCTATTAAAAAACTATTTTTGTAATATTTCTAACTTATGGATTTTGAAATCTTTAAATAGTTGCCTGCCAGATTTTGCCATTTTTTGAGTTTCTCAGGGCTGAAGGACACTGCCACAATGTCAAAATAATGAAAGATATTTAAGATATGGCCACATTGTCGAATATTTTGCTAAAGTTTTATAAACTTATAAAATCTAAAAAAATTTTAAATCTATTAATGGGATTGTTTTAATTAAACATATTAAATTTTAACGTTTATACCAGTTTTATAAAGTTTTTAATACTTTACAGTGTACTAAAACCGTATAAGCCTTGATCTGATTAGTTGTTTATATAGATACCTTTATTGAGATGTGTAATCAATTGGAAATTAAATTTTTTTGGACCAAATAATAAATGCAAACAATAAAAATATTCTTGATTCTTTTTAATTGTCACAAATTAGAAGTGCCAAAGAATATTTACCTTCTAATCGACTATACTCCAGTATACTCGACTCGTTTAAATTATTCCAAAGGTTGACTATCTTTTCCAAAAATTTCACAATTATTGGGCCTAAATAAAATAGATATAAATATTTTTACAAATTAGTTTATAAAATAGGGATTATTATTTGGATAGTTTTATCTTTTAAATCAATATATTTTTGCAATCTAAAGCTTCCATTTTTTTTTTACATAAAGTAATAAAAAAAGCAAATTTTGGTTGACAAGTCATTGAATTTGTTAATGATATTAAATTATGGCAATATGCAAAACAAATAAGAGATGCAGTTAATATTTGGACTTAAGCAATGAATGCTGAAAATTTGAAAACAAATTAGTAAAATTAAACAGTAAATTAAAAATCTTCATAAAATTGGCCACTAAAATTTTTTTAGACATAAAAAACAACTTAAAAATAATTATAAATTACTATCTATGTAGGCATTATAAGAACAGTTTACAGAAATTAAAAAATTTTCTATTTATGTATTAATACAGGTCAACAAATATCATTGGCACAACCGTGAATTTAATGAAAACATAGAAGAATATATCCCCATGATGGCCTTATCTCATATATATATTTTGTTTCTCTTAGTTTCTTTCGGCTTCGGCTCCTTACATTCGTCCATATCAAAAAATTACCTTTTCTGACCAAATTGACAGATCGGAATACCCTAAAAAGAAAAAATTTAAGAGTCTTTTTTTCATATAAAAATCCCTTGTAACTAATATTTATCATATCAAATAATGAGAAATAAAATTTTTTAGTATATCAAGCTATATCAGCATTAAGATATTCGAAATATTTCGCGTTCAAAGATATATTATCGGTTTTAATAAAAGTTTTATTTGAAGTTTGAATTTAACGGTTTAGCTGTTGTAAATATGCAAAAAAAAATTTCAATTTATTTTTGTTTTTATATCTTTTTTGTTTTTTTGGCATTTTTTTTTTAAATTTTCAATGTTTATAGCTACTAACTAAGTTTGATTAGAAAAAAAGGATTTGAAAATCCCTAAGATGGCAGATTTGATCTCCGTTAGCTCATAACTCTCAAAAAAATTTTTGACCTGTGTAATAAATGATCAAGCAGATTTAAAAAGACGGCCAAAAGTTATTTTAATCTCACAATGTTAAATAGCTTGTGATAATTATATTTTATATAAATATTTACCATCAACTATTTGTAAGGGATTGACATCAATTATATCCTGTGAATGCAAATAAATCAAAAAACAGATGAATTCCAGAATTAAATGAATTATGAGTTTGCCATATAAAAAACAGATTTTAACAAATTTTTGAGTTAGCTAGGCTAATTAATGAGATCCAACCTTCTGTCCAATTTATATCTAATTACAGTTTTTTTGACCCTTTGTAAACGTCTTAACATGAAAACTTATAAAAAAATGTTAAACAAATGAGATTCAAATTTTTTTATATACATTAACTGTTAATTTAACACTCAAAATAAAATTATTTTTTCAAATTAAAAAATTGTGTCCTGTAAGGGTTGGATGGCAATATATTCTGAATAACCTAAATGTGGATGTCCAAATATTATATACTTAATCATTTGATATCTCATTACACATGTCAACAAATATCAATGTCAGAAACGTGAATTTTATAAAAACATAAAAGAATGCATCCCCATGATAGCCTAATCTCTTATATATTTTTCGATTTCTTAGTTTCTTCAGTCTTTGGCTCCTTTGATCCAACTATAACGAAAAACGGCCTTTTTTAACCAAATTGACAGATCTAAATATACCCTAAAAAGAAAAAACTTAAAAATCTTTTCTGCATATAAAAATCCTTTAAAACTTGTATTTTAAATCCCAAATGATGAAAAATAATTTTTAATATATCAAGCTCACAGCATTTAGATAATACAAAATATTTTGTGTCCAAACTTAAATACAACACGATATATTATCAGTTTTTAATGAAAATATTATTTGAAGATGCAAAAATAAAATTTTAATTTATTTTTGTTTTTAAATCTTTTTTGCTTTTATGATTTTTTTTTCATAAAAATTTTAATGTTTATAACTGACTAACTAAGTTTGATTAGAAAACGGTAAACGGATTTGATATTTCCTAAGATGGCAGGTAAAATCTCTGTAGTTAACTCATAACGCTCAAAAAATGGTTGACCTGTGTTATCAAATGAAAAAATGAAGTTAGTTGATTTTAATATAGCAAAATGCTTTTTTTTTATTTTTTTACCTTAAAAGTTGTTAAAGTAACAAAATCAGCCAATTTTGCCAAATTTGACCATTTTGAGGGTTGCAAGTTTGTAACCCAATCATTGGTGCTTCAAAAAAATGTAAAAAAGCCATATTAGATTATTGCAGTTACCTAAACCTCACTAAACTTTCATAAATTTTTGTAGCCTGTGTAATAATAGATTTGAAATATGTTTTATTTTTAAAAAAATTAATGTTTAAAAATACATTAAGATTGAAGGTAGGAATGTGTTGAGAAAATGCCTTTATCCCCAATATGTTATCATTGCTTAGTAATAGAACATTTGATGATTTTACTATAAAAAAATGTATCATATAAAATAAAAATAAAGTAATATCATTTATTATTAATTACCTTTTTTTAAATTAATACAAAATTGCAAAATGTCGTCATCTGGTTTAATTGCATGAAATGTTTTCAAATTCTTATTAAGCTAAATAAAAAGATCAAGGTATATAGCTTGAAATATTATTAAATGATTAAATTAACAAAAATTTACATGCTGTTGTCCTTTAACCTTAATTTTGTAAGTTGAAATATTTAAAGAAAATTCTTTTCTTTTTTGATGCTTCATTAAATTAAATATGTATTTAACCAGATGTCTTGCCTGGAATTTAACCTACAATTTATGGTAGAAAATTATTACTTTTTCATTGTATTTATTTGAACTACTCTCTTTTATTGAATCAAGTTCTTGCATAACGGTCCATGGTAAATAAAATACAATTTCTAAATAGTAAATTATAGGTTATATTATTCGATGTGAAAATGCAAAATAAAAGCTTTACCATGTGTATAGCTTGAAGTTTTAATAATCTGTGTAATTTGGGAACATAAATAACCATATAAAGAAACACCAAACTGGGATAGCAATGCACTTGTGTCAATTATGACATAATAAATAGGCTATTTAAAAAAAATAAAGAGAGTTTTTAAAATAAAACTTATTAATTTTATTTAAACCTGCATTTTCAAATTTTCGCATGAATGTTAAACATATGGGCCTAACCGATTTTTAAAAAAACATAGCCATTTGTATTGCTGCGGCTAATATTTTTTTCAAAATTGTAAAATATTTTTAAAATAAAAATTTAACGGCTAATATCAAAAAATGAATGTTTTTTGGTTGTTTTAGGATATGCCTAACAATATATTTTTTTTAATAGTCATTTATTGTTAGTAATCTTATTTTGTATAAATCAATATATGTGAAACGTTAAAGACTATATTAAATTTATATAGTAATATTTCTTTAATCTTGGCACTGTTTTTTTTATTGATAAAACAAACTTATAATACATTTTTTGACGCCAAATTTTATGGGAATCTTATTGTCATATTTATAATGACTAAAAATATATAAGGTGTTTGTTTTACTTTAAATCATTTTGTTTCTTAACAAGTTTTTTACGTTATTTATTGTTTTAAAAAATATTATTATATATAAATAAAATATGTTATGTAACATGAAAGACTATTTACACTTCATACCAAACACAGTAATATTACTTATAACTTGGCACTAACATTTATTGACCAAATTAAACTTCTAATACATCGATAGATGCCAAATTTTATGGAGTTTTTAAGTGTCATATTTTAATGCCTAAAAAATTTAACAGGTGTTTTTTTTTGCTTAAAATCTTTATATTTGACTTAGGGCACGTGCAAAGTGAGTTTTTATTTTCGTAAAATTTTGAAAATTCTGAAAATTTAAAAAATTTATTTTTTTTCAAAATTTTTTCAAAAATTTTTTTTTTAAAAAGTTTTTTTTTTAAAATTTTGAAAATTCTGAAAATTTCAACAAAAAAAATTTTTTCAAATTTTTTTAAAAAATATTTTATTTCAGAAATAGCATTTTATGTGCATATACTAAATTTGGCAACTTTTTAAAAATTTGCGTTTTCTTACAAAATATTTTTTTTTAAATTTTAAAAATTTTATGCGTTTCATTACAAAATATTTTTTTTTAAATTTTGAAAATTTTACGAAAATAGAAATTATTTTAGTTATTTTAGTTAATTAATTTATTAGTCTTGTTATATATAAATCAATGTGTGATATGTAACGTGAAAGACTATTTATATTTTATGACCATATAAGGTAATATGTTTTAAAACTTGGCACTGCTTTTTCAAATTATTGACCAAACTAAACTTATAATACATCGTTCGATATCTAAATTTTTTGTTTCTAAAATAATTTTTTTTAGTTATTTATTGATTTTAGTATTTTGTATATTTATATTTATATAAGATATGTAACATAAAAAATTCATATTAACCATATATAGTAATATTTCTAAAAATTTAGCACAGGTTTGGCTAAAACTTAAAAAACATTGTTTGACGCCAAAGTTTATGAGGAATTTAACTCTCATATTGTCAGTGCCCAAAAAGTTGGCAGGTAGTTCCTTTTTTTAAACCTTTTTTGAAATATTTATTTATTAAAAGTATTTCTAATTATAAATAATTATATGCTATGCAAGGTAAAAGTCCTTTCCTTTTAAAGTATTACCATATTTGGTTATATTTTATATATTTGTCTATATATCTATCTACATTTAATGGCCAAATATAGCCCGTGTATTGTAAATAATTAATGATTTTACATCAATCAAACCGCACTTTTAACCCCTATCAATAGCTTTTAGCCAATAAAGCTCCTTTACATAACCTATCTTTTTATATTTTATATTACAAAAAAAAACATGCCTCAGGGCACGTGCAAAGTGAGTTTTTATTTTCGTAAAATTTTGAAAATTCTAAAAATTCATTTTTTTTTTAAATTTTTCAAACATTTTTTATTCCAGAAAAGGCATTTTAGGTGCATATATTAAATTTAGCAACTTATTAAATATTTGCGTTTTATTACAAAATATTTTTTTTCAAAATTTTGAAAATTTTACGAAAATAATAACTCACTTTGCACGTGCTTTTAAGTACATCCAATGCCAATTTTGCTAAAAAAGTTAACAGGTGGTTATTAATAAAATATATACAGATGATTTTTCAATCACTTAGTTTTTACAATTTTTAATTTTTTTAAATAATATATTTTTAAATCTTGATCATTATTATAATAATAAATACAAAATATCCTATGTAATAATAAAATTCAACGTATCACAACGACCATGGATGCAAAACTTTATAGTTAAAATGCGATGTTCTTAATGTTCATATTAAATCTATATTAGGTCAGATTAATAAATTATATTTATTTAATTGCATGAAAACTTATTCAATATATTTATTAATTTGTCCAAGTAATGAACTGAAGCCTTGGTTTGAGAGAAATTTCTATCAACGTGCTTAAAAACTAATTTGATCGTGTTTTTTTGCGCCGCGTTTGTAGCATTAATTTTGCTGTAAAAACTGATATCCCACTTTTCAATTATAATGTAAGAGGACCAAAGATTATGCAACGTATAGTTTTTATTGAGTGTTATAAAATGATTCAATAAATTTTCAATTGATGCCATTTGGGTGCGAGTCAGAGTAGTTATGCTTAAGTACGGAATTTTGTGAAACGGAATTGAATCTGGCGTTAAGTGGGTTTTATTCAAAAATCTAAATAAAGCAACATTATTATAAAAACAGATCCACAAACCTGCTGTTTGCCAAAAAATTTAATTTAAAATTACAAAGAAATTCTTATGCTTACCATATTTTTTACACCCGCTGCATTTGCTATAAGTATATTTAGAGGTTTTGTCAAACTTGTGTCTAAATCCATATAAATATAGCCAATATTATCTATACATGACTTCTTAAAAAATTCTAACGCTTAAAAAACTTGAAAAATTTTCTTTTTAGAGCACTATTTTTTTAATTAATAAAAATCACTAAATATTCAATAAATTTTAAAACTTTAAAAACAAGTTTTGATTAAACTCATTGTTTTAAATTTCTCAGACAAATCAAATTATGGTAAGCCCCCCCCCCCCCCACCTTTGGCCGTAATTTGTTTTTTTAAATTAAAAATAATTAGATTTTAACAATCAAAACGCGTTGACACGCTATCTATTAAGCCCGAAAAGCTAATGCAAAATGCCCTTAAATAAACCGTAAATCCTCCGTTTTTGTACACCCATCTTTTAGAAAAATGAAAACAAAAATTTTCTTATTTTTTTTTTAGGTTTAGACATACCTAATTATTATTAAAATGCTTACTCTTTCGCAATTTTCACAATATTTCCAACAATTTTTTTTTCATTCAAAGCTATCATTAGCTTAAAAGCGTCATTTGCAAGTCTGGCATAATTTTCAAGCAAGATGATGGATTTTTCCTTGAACGCGCTCTCTATATACATTTATCAAATTTTTTATTATATGTAAAACTTATAAAAAAAAATACCTAGAAAACAAGGTTGTAATTTTTTAAGTTTAAATATACACTGAGGCAATATCATGAACAGTGAAATTGTGGGGTCCATACGGACCCCAATAAAATTTTTACTCTCTAAACGAATTTTCTTATTAGACTTAAACCAAATTTTAGTTACTAGACTCAGACTTCAACTATTGATGCCCGATAATAAATTTGGTTTACTTGTAATTTTTTCTTTTTGTCTATTCCTGCTAATTTTGGCAGTATTACCTAGCGAAGGAATCTTGCAAGACAAAAAACCAAGGGCATTATGTAAATAGGGCTAAAACATTTTGAAGAAAAGATATAAGATACAACTTTCAGGTCAGCAAAAAAATTGTTAAAGACTTTTTCCTAAAATATAATATAATTTATTTTTTTTGATATATAAACTAATTAAAATTAATGCTATCACTGCTATTTACCAAAAAAATTCCGTTTAGCGTTTTTTAAGACTTTGTATGCCAGATCTTTAAAAAATTAGAAAAGATTAAAAAAAAACAAATGAGTTGTTAAAAATATGAAGAAAACTATTTAAAAAAAGGAGTTGTCGCATACAGTCCTTTTCTTTATTTTAACTTCTGGATAGAAATATAGCCCTGTCCTAATAATAATTAAAACGTATAAAAAAGCATTAGAGATAAGGCCTTATTTTATATTATTTTTCTGCATTATTATGAATACTTAATATTTTTGCATATCTGTGTTAAAATAACATTTTGTAAAAAATAATTACCAATAATTTTCATAAATTTAATCATATGCTCCCTACTGAAGACATTATTTTTTAACGTACCTTTTACTATAGCGGCTAGCTGTACTGATATAAATTCGACAAAATGTTGCACCGCTGACCGCTGGAGCGAAATGTTCAGTCCTGCTGTTATATCCTTAAATTCTTTAAATAAGACAATTTCATTATATTTGAGTTGTTCAGTTAAATTCGTTCCATTTATTGGTTCTGAATCGCTGAGTTTAAATCGAGAGCAAGTGCCATTTTCTACCACAAATGACCAATCTCTAATACTTCTGGCTATCAAGGGGACCATATCAACATCCTTCGTGAACCTTGGTTTTGTTTTATAGAAACTTTGATGAATTCTAATCTTTATAGGCTTTAGATGTTCTCCCATATGCTCCGTTTTATGATAACTGTTGAAGTTTACAATAGATTTCCAAATATATAAGTAAATGGCATCTCTATCTAGACTAATGTGTCGTGGCATGAGCATACCGGCCAGAATGGCTTTTAGATTGGGCTTTAAACTCGTGTGATCGAGGGCATCGAATTCGGATCCTGTTTTTGAGAGCTCATCATCATTATTACCTTCATCTGAAGACCAACCAGCTGTAGTGCGATTATGGATAAGTTCTAATTTTTCGGTTTCATTTAACATGCGATAGCTGTGAAAGTCAAAATATTTGTGGCTCAAGTATTCACCGAATTTTAGGCATTCCAGGTAACCCGAAAAAGAGAGCGCCATTTTTTTGTTGCCACCCATTACAAATTTTTTTAGCGATTCCTCGAGTGATGTTTTGTTAGAGTGATGTGTCGCAGGATAAGGATTAGCGATGCTTGCAAAAATGACAACCGAGTCTATAATTAATTTAAAATAATGCTGAAAAAAAGTGTGTGCCAAAGGGGGGAAGGCCTTACTTCTCGGGCTAAGAAAAAGTTAAAAAAGCTTATAATATTTTTAAATTTTAAAAGCCCAAAAAAAATGGTCGCATTTTAGTTTTTTCCACTTTATTTTGTAGTTGGAATGGCATTCATATTATTAAAAGCTTAAAAAGCTAGACAATTCGCCCTTTATTACTAGGAAAAAACTGGGCTGAGCTTTTTAATAAATCCCCTTTAAGGACTAGCTCTTTCTTTTTTCCGGGCTTAGTTAAAATTATAAGCTCCGTTCTAATAAAATTTAACTTAGGATTTACTTGATTCAAAAACATATTCTAATAACGAACGCCTCTAATATAGTACGTTTAAGAAATATTATATAAATGACGTGATAAAAACCTACCTAAATTTTTTCGAGGATCCAACTTGTGGGCATGAACCAGGAATATCAGGCAAGCTAGCGTAATGGGCAGATACATCTAAATCACAATTGTAATTGTTTAATTTGTTTCAGGCAAGTATTGATGCAATCGTTGCGAAAATAATGCGGAATGTGTCTAGGATAAAGCATAAAATTTTCTGTTTGGACTAACTTATTTCCCAAAATTTAAACTAGAGGGCCATATTTATATTTAAACTATTATTTTTTAAACTAAATACTAAGTTTTTTTTTCTTGGTATAATATTTTGTTAATAGTTAAGTAATAATTTTGCCATTATAAGAAGCCATCGCATTTATTTAAAATGCGAAACATATATTTAAAAACAAAACTAAAGTAAAATTAATATGTTTAAAATGCGTTTAAATTTAGAATTCTTGTTTAAATTTTGTTAAAGGGATGCTTTATCATTTAAGACTTTTTAAATTAGGCCGTGTCTATTATTGTGTTTGCCTTTAGTGTATTAAAAAAAATCTGATTTCACATCAATAAGCGTTTTTGACGCTTTATATAAAAACGAGGAAATAATGCAAAATGCCTTAACAGATTCACGTAATTATAATTTTTTGGAAAATGAGTAAAAATAGACCTTCTCTTAATTTTTTTTAATAGATTTTAAATGTACCAAAAATTTTTCTAAACGGTTTATTGCTACAAAAATTATATAGAATTTAATTTTTTAGTATTTTTTTAAACAGATTTATATTGTTTTTATGTTTGAATTTCAAACTCGAATAACAGGATTTTGTTGAACCTGTTTATAGTAAACATGATTAGTACAGATTAATTCCTGTGCGTACTTTGAACCTCAATAAAAAATAAAGTCACAAAAACAAATAAGCTGTTTATAAAGGTTGTATATAAAAAATTCCGCAGATTTTTAAACCTATAAAATTATAAAATTAGATATTTTGTTATTATTTATGGCCAAGCTGTATCACACAAATCTTAAACTTAGCAAGTTCTTGTTAATATATCGTATTGTCGTGTAATCGCGTTTACCCCTAATGGCTATGACTAATTAACCATAATTACACAGGTCGACATATACCAATGTCAGAAAAATTTATAAAAATATAAATGAATACCCATGATGGCACTTTTATATGTATTTTCCGTTTTTCGAAATTTTTTTTCTTCGGCTTTTTAGATACGTCCATCAAAAAAATCTTTGACCAAATTGACAGAGAGTGCGACCGAGAATGCACTGAGACACAAGTGAACTTTTTTTTCATATTAAAATTAATTGTGACTTAAATTATCTTAAGTAATGAAAAATATTCTAAGTTTATCAAGCTTTTACATATATATTTAGATTATACAATTTGGCACCCCATTCTAAATATGACCCAAATTTATTATCGCTATTTTATTAAAATATTATATGGAGTTTGAATTAAATAGTTTTACTGTTTTAAATACAAAAATTATGTTTTCAATATTTTTCTTTTTTGACATTTTTTTCAAAAGTTTTTTTTAATGTTTATAGCTGACAATCTAAGTTTGATTGGGAAAACCGTAAGATGGCAGGTTTGATGTCTGTAGTTAGCTCATAAATTTCACTTGTTATTAAATGCTTTCATGCATGGCCCCAAGACTTAAATTTTTTTATTTGCATTATGACATACTCCAAATGGTGAGCTCATTTTGGAAGATATCAGTTATGCCTGAGTGTGCAACCCATCACGATTAGAGGGTAAAGGAAATTTAATTAATGAATTTAACGCCAGAAAGTATCAATTAAGGTAGAGCTTCTCTTGTAACCTCTGAATTAAAATAACCAATAAATATTGTCACCTAAAGCTTTGGTCTAAATATTAACTATCTTTAGGGTATCAGTTGCTATACAGTGCCTATTCAAAGTGAAAGGACGATAAGAATATGGGTAGGGTGATAAGAGGCCATTTTGCTAGGTCAAAAATAATAAAATAACTATGTCTTGAAGCGGAATAAATATGATTAATTATGGCAAATTTATTCTGTTTATTTTTTAAATTCCCCTGCCTTCATATCTAAACCTTCTATTTTTTTTGTGTATGTTAGATTCACTGTTCATATTTTTTTTTCTTGCAGTCTTAGGAAGTACAAAATTCTCATTTATAACACAAGGTATTATTGCATATATTCAAAGAAACCTTCAGTGTGCGTGCAAATTTTCAACCCGCTAAATTGAATTAAACGTATAACCATTGCAATATTAGTTAGGCAACTTGCAATTGGACAGTTAAAAAGTTACACTAAGTGCATGGAGACAACAAAAAATATTTGTAAAAGGACGCGGCTAAGGAAAAAAAATATAAAAAAAATTGAACGCATTTGATTAACATTAAGATGAAACTCAAAATTTTTTGTTAGGCATGTCTTAAAACAGAAATTAATTTTCATTTTTTTTTGATATTAGCCGTAATTTCTTTTTACAAATTTGAAATTAGTATTAGCCACAGCCAACGTTGCATTTATTAATTCTGCATGTATTTAAGTGGATATATGTGTTAATTTAAGATAGTTAGGGCACTATTAGGCCATATTTGAGGTTAGTTGTCTAACGTTTTGAATTATTTAGTTGATCAAAAATATTAAACTTTGTATGTGAGCCAAAATATTCGTGCAGGCCCCTAAAAATAAAAGGCGGTTTTACGGAAGATCGTTAGCCAAGCTTCCTACATTTTAAATATTGATTGTTATATATAATATTTTAAATATAAATGTATGTTTTATAACATATACGGTCAATTCCACCTCAATCCAACAAGTCGGGGAGGAGTACCCCTTTGGATTTGGCTTAAATTCATGGAGATAGTATTTAAGAGTATCTCATAATTTGGAAATTTTTTTTGACCGGAAGTGATTTTTGACGGAGATAGGAGCAAAAGAAAAAAAATTGCAAGATGAATTTTCACATTTGATGCAACTTTGGGAAGTTATAAGTCAAAAAGTATTATAGCTAGTGACTTAATTTTTTTTATTTTGAAGAGGCCAATAAGGGCTATCTTGCATTTGTTTTTAATTCTAAAAAATTTATCTTAAATTTTTACAATTTTATGAAGAATATTCAGTTTAAAATAACTAACCATTTTTTTAAATTTTTTGAAAAATTGCTAAAATATACTTTGAACTCAAAAGTTTGAGACCGATATGGCTTTTTTAAAAAATTCAAAAAAATAATTTTTTTTTGTTTCTCAGGCAGAAATTTGCTCCCTGCACTATATTAAAATATTTAAAAGTGCCAAATTTAGTTATACATAAGAAGTTAGACACAGAAGCAATTATGTTAGGATATAACAGTTTTATTTATTTGATTTTACTATTGTCAATTTTGGAAAGAACAAAGAAACTTCAGATCAAAAAAATTGGTAATTTTCAGTATACTCCTATCTTCTAAGCCGACTTTCTGGGTCTCTACCAAACCAATTTAAAAATGTAAAAATGCATTTTATACATATTGCTTTTTAACATAAATTTACCCCAACATTTTTTAACGTACCCATAGCTTTTTATGAAAAAAACAAAAGGTTGCCAAGTTTTTTAGAATTTTAAGGTGTAAAAAATGTAAACTTAAAATATGTATGCTTTAATTTGTTAAATTTTACTAATCCTTTTTAGTTTGATAAACAATATTAGAAATTGTACATATTATTCAATACTTATCCTGAACAAAATTTAAAAAATTTTTAAATTTATTGTAAAAAAAAATTATGGGAGGATTTTAGAAAAAATAATAAGGTTAAAAAATTTTAAAAATTTATTTTTTTCTTTTACTCATTATTTTTTAAATGAAACAGCCTCGACAAGGTTGATAAAAAAAGTAAAATAAATAGATTTGGCCTATTTAGAATATTATGATTCAACAGATGTTGTTTTTTTATCATCAAACAAAAAATAAACGTAAAAAGTCAAATGTTTTATGAAACATAGTGATATAGTTTTTTGATATTATAAATAAATTACAAGTTAGTTTTAGGGTTAAACAACTTTAAAAGATTTTAATGGGCAGAATAAGCGCCAATCATAAGTACTAAATATTAGACCCAATTTAATATAAATAAAACATAGACATTCAGTCTTTTTTACTAATTTGTACAAACGCCAAATATGTTTTTAAAAGGCTATTTTGAACAAGGCACACAATATATATTTAACCAATCTTAATTAAGCTTAAAACCCACAGTTTTGGTTCTAATTGCATCTTAGTTTTATAATATAGACGCATTAGACCTATTAAAGAAAGAGGAAATATTACTGTTACTTGCTATAGACACATGGATTTGGGCATTGACCTAAAGTTTTTTATAACTAAATGCTTTCCTAACAAATTTTAACACAAGAATATTTTAATAAATATAACAAAATACAAATTTATTTAATATAATGAAATTTAATAATCTCCTTTTTTTGTAATTTGCCTATCTCGTTTTTAAGATTTTCTATACATAACATATACTATTTTTTTAACACTCACAGGCAAATTCGACTAATTGTATAGGTTCTAAGTATTATTAGTTATTTATACAAAAATAATAAAAAAAATAAGCTTGCACAGACGAATACAATCTGGGTTAGTTTTTTGACACCTGAATTGCTGTTATTTGGCAAATTTAAGTATTTTTATTGTAGAAGCGTCAAAATCGAATGAAAAAAGGTGCATATGTTATTAAGCGATATTTAATCTAAAAAAAGGTTGACTGGTTAACCAGAAAGTCGATTCTGAAAACAGGCAAAATTTCCTTTTTTTCGGTTTTAAGGTTCACCTCTTGTAAATTTATCAATAGCAGTAATCAATTATATCAAACTATTATGGTCTAACATAATTACTCATATGTCCTGCTTTTTGTTTACTGTCAAATTTGGCACTTTGGCATATTCTAATATAGTGCAAAAAACATAAATATGTCCCAAAATTAGGGGGAAAAATTGATATAAGTTTCGTAAAAAGTCATGCCGGTCCCAAACTTTTTAAATCATATATTTATTAACATTATTAAGGGCCATATTATATAAATTTTTCAGAAAATTCATACGTTTTTTGAGCTATTTGTGTCTAAACTTTTTATTTTAGTAACTTAAAAAAATTTTTAAATATTTTTTTGCGTCTTAAGTAGCCCTTATTAGGATCTTTAAAATAAAAAAGAATTATGACTCTTGCTACAATACTTTTGATGTTACATTCGCGCAAAATGCCTCAAATATTTTGCAAAAGAATGAAAAATATTTTTGCTCATATCTCGGTCAAAAATAACTTCCGGTCAAAAAATTTAAGCACCCTAGGACCCTACCAGTGTACCAAATTTAAGCCAAAACTGAGACTTCAAGAGAAAAAGTTGGCGATTTGAAATGGAATTGACCATATACATAAATATTCCTCAAATCTATAACCTTTTGTATTACACCAGTCAGCAAATTTCAATCCGAAAAAATAGTTTATTAAAACATAAAAGCATAAACGCCCATGATGACCTTAACTAATGAATATTTTCCGTTTTTCGTAGTTTTTGCCGTCGGCTTCTTAGATCCGCCTTGGTTTTTTTTGACCTAATTAACCGATATCGCGATATCGATACCAAAGAAAAAATTCATGCAAAAATTCTTTGTTACTTATATTTAGCATTTCATAATGAGAAATAAAATCTTATATTAGCATCTAGTCAATACATATCACTTTGCGTCCAAACTTAAATACGACACAATATATAACCGGGTTAAATAAAAATACTATTTGAAATTTGAAATTAACAGTTTCGCTATTGTGAATATGCTAAATAATTTTAATAGATTTTACTTTTTTTCATTTTTCTTTTAAATGTTTATAGCCAGGCCCGATTTCTTTTTCAATTGGCAGAATTAGCCGTAGGTCGGCAAAAAATATATATATGTACACAAATTGAAATCATGTTAAACTTTTTATTATTAAAATTTGGCCTCACAACTCGATGTTAAAGAGCCAAATAACAAACCTATAGAAAAAATGTTAAGTAAATTAGGAAACGCATCTTTGTAATTATAAAAAAATTCAACAAAATCATTAACAACACATTTTTTATTTAAGTTTTTTTATAAAAATTTATTGCTACGTCAATATCTTTAGAAAATAAATTTTTATCAATATTACTTATTTTTAAAAGCTCTAATTTATTTATATCAAAAATAAGGATAATCACATTTATAAAGGGAATCTAAAAATTTCAAATAATTATTGTCGGTGAATCTTTTATTAAAATCAATAAATAAAACAAAAATATTAAAATAAAAACTTTTTAATTTATAATATTTTAATTATTCTCAAACTTATGATTAAAAAATAAATAAAATTCAAAAAAAAATTTAGGTTTAGTTTATTTTTATAAATAATTTATTGTCATTTAAAAAGTAATATATGTATCAAAACAGTTTTTAAATAAATCTGTAAATGTATTTGTATTTCTTAATTGTTTGATTCTTAACAAAAAAGGGTTAAATTAAAAGTTTAGAATAAATTGTTTTGCATCGAAACTGATCGTTAATTATTTTTAATAAATATAATTGTAAAATGACAAATACAAAATAATAAATTAATGATTATAAGTATAAATAAAAAACCCCAGCGCTTCGGGCCCGTGACCTGAAGAGAAAAAAGCCTTTAATTTTTAATTTTTAAAAAATTATATAATAATATATTTATATATTTTTTTTTTAAACAATGGCGTCGTAGTGACCAATCAACATCAAAGTTAAAATATGCTATATTATTTAAAGATATACAAAATGTACTCTTGCATTTTAAAATAAGGCATAAATCTCTAAGGTCATAGTGAGGTGTCTGTATATTCAAAAGCTAGAAAATTAACATGTTTAAAGATACAGTAATTAACAAATTTTTAAAAATATTTTGATAAAAACTTTTATTAAATTAAATAATGGTAAATTTAACCTTAAAACATAATTTGTGCAAATGTTGCAACTTTTTATGTTTTTTTAATATTTATATATAATATAATTTGTAGAACCCATTTTATTTCTGTTTTTTGCTAAAAAACACAGGTCAAATTTTTGAGAGTTATGAGCTTACTACAGAGATCAAACCTGCCATCTTAGAATCTTTCAAATCCGTTTACTCTTTTCTCTAATCAAAATTAGTAAGTCATTTACAAACAGCCCCCCCCCCCCCCCCCCCCCCCAAAAAAAAATTATGTATAAATTTTATTTTTGCCCTTTTATTCCATAAATTAAAATTTGCTTCCCCAAAAAATATCTAAAAATTATTATTTTAAAAAAATTTTAATTTTTTTTAAAGTGTTTGTTTTCATTTCATATCAATACTTCTCTTCCGCTAAAATATCTAACTAAAATAGAAATTATTTCTGTTGTTATTAAGATATATAGAAAAATATGATGTTACAGAAAGCTGTATATTTGTGAAAACAATTCATATATCTGAGGCCAAAGAAATCCTCACTTTCAAAAATTTTGTTAGAATATAACCTAGAACCAAAAGAACCTGATTGCACAATGCAACGATGAGGCGAACGTAATGTTCGGGGAAAAGGTGGAGTTCATGTATTTCTAAGCAAAATGGCTGGACACCATTTCTATATTTAGCTTTTACCGCCGATTGCATCTTCTTGTAAAAGATCTTGAAATTTTCAGTGAAAGGAAAGATTTTTTGAATATTTTTTCTTCCCTTAATAAATTTTTTTCAAAATGATGCAATTAAGGAAGTAAGTGAATGTAGGACCATAACTCGGCTGTTGCCCCATCGGTGGGCCGGTTATTTTACATATATAAATTTGCTAATTGTAAAAGCTTGAAGGACAAAACATTTAACATAATACAAAATTTTTTGTAGTTTCATATAATTTTGTTATTTATGTAATTATGGCTGCAGCTAGTGAAGAAAAAAGTTTTGAAGATTGAGGGCATTTGATTATTAACCCGCCAATATTAGGGTGAGAAATTTCTGACGCGAACGCTTTAGTAGGGTCCATATGGACCCCAATTTTAAATCTCTATAAATTAAAAAGTTTAATAGCTATTTATTATTTTTAAATTTGTTCTTTAATAGCAGACTAATATAATTTTTTATTAATTAAATCAATGATATTTAAAAGAATAAAAAACATCTAAAAAATGAGAATTTTTTATTTTTCTATACTTGATCAAATAAATCTTGTTAATCAACTAAATCTATCAATATTATTGATTCAAAAGTATTTATAAATTTAGTAGAACATTTTTAGAAAGATTCAGAAAAAAATGAAATAAAAAACTATTTGGCTATTATTCACCCTTAACCCGAGGATGGCTGCGGCTAATACTCTTTTCAAAGGGTCCATACGGACCCAAATAAAATTTCTAATTATTAAACAAATCTTAATAGACTTACACCAAATTTTTAATACTAGTTTAATTTATAACACATTTAATAAAAAATTCACAAAAATATGGGTCTATATATAATATTTTTGAAGATATTTAAAATGTGATAAGATTCATGTGGACTCCACAGTGCTAATCGCGGATTAAGGTTGCTGGTGTAAAAAAAAATTTAAGAAATTTAAATGTATTAGGTCGCGTTCAGACTCGTTTTATTTTTTTAAAAAACTTTAAATTTTTGAAATTTTTTTTTTCAAAGTTTAAATTATCAGAAAAACTAATTAAATGCTAAAAACCAAAAATGGCGACTTTATGTAAAAAAGCGTTTAAATTTTTCAAGAAAATGAAATGATTTTAAACGCGCTCTTATGAAAAATTTTTTTTTAAGGAATATTCCAAAACGATCAAAAACATTTATTCTTATTTTTAACTATTTAAAAATGTTTTTTTAAAATTTTTTTATCAAATTTAAAATTTGTTCTAGCGGCAGGCTTTAAACCTAAGATTTTTAAAATTGCATTCATTGTTATTGTTTTATTTTATAATTCATGCTTTTGCAGTATAGAATAATTAATTTAAAAGAATATTTATATCACTACCATTGCAAAAATGCTAAATTACTTATTTATCATGCTCTTGAAGCTTAATAAAAATTTAAGATAAAAAAAAAATTGCCGAATAAGCAAAAATCAAAGAAAGAAATTTTCATACATTTATATTCTATCTCACCCATTTAATATTCTGCATTCTCTAATAAAATCGACGTCATTGTGTACAATTTTCGTGCGTACAATCTTAGTGCTTTTTTATAATTTAAGAATTATCATTCTTTAAAATTATTAAAAAAATACACCTTATATTTAAAATATATTAACTAAATGATTAGGTTAAAAATAAATTTGTATTTTGAATATTTATTTAATACGCCAATTTGCTTAATAGAGCAGAGACATTCCAATCTCAGAGGCGTATTGAGGTAGGGGGGGGGGGGGGGGTAATTTACCCCCTTTAGAATTTTTTTTAACTTTTATGTTTTAACCTGCGTTAAAATTTATATATCAAACATATAAATTGATCAATAAAATTGCTATTTTTTGGAAAAATATACAACTTTATAAAACAATTTTGCAAATAAAATAGGAATATAAAACTAAATTTTTACTTTCCTCCAAGAGTTTTTTTGCCTTCCTTAGGGCACGTGCAAAGTGAGTTTTTATTTTTGTGAAAATTTCAAAATTTTGAGAAATTTTATTTTGAAATAAAACGCAAATTTTTTAAAATTTGCCAAATTTGGTATTTATACATAAAATGCTTTTTCTGAAATAAAAAATATTTATAAGAATTTTGAAAAAAATAAAATTTTTAAAAATTTTAAAATTTTCAAAATTTTACGAAAATAAAAACTCACTTTGCACGTGCCCTTAAGAAAAGTTTCTGCATACGCCGCTGTCCAATCCATTTATTTTTTAAATATTAACTTACAACAATTTTATATGTTTTTATTGAAATGTAAAAACTAAGATAGGCTGGGTCATGATATTATAATTTGCATTATATTAAAAAAATGCATTTATCATAAAAATTTTATTGTAATTTACCTTAAAATCTCTGAAAAAAATTTTAAAACAATAAATATTTTTACAAAATTTATATATTCTTAAATTACTTTAATTTTATTAGACTTTATTACTTTAGGGCACGTGCAAAGTAAGTTTCGAAAAATTTTGAAAAATTTATTTTTTTTATAATATTATCAAAAATTTTATATTTTATTAAAAGCGATTAGAGGGTCACTATGAGCAAAATAGCGCATTAAATAAATATTCATATTACAGTAATTATATCCTTAACCAAATTAACTAGTTTACATATTATATAATGCGGTATCTAATTTAAAAAATTTTATAGGTTGATAGTTCTTGAACCAAGAAAAACCACATAAATTGTACGCACAGAAATTGTACAAAATGACCTCATTTTTTAAAAAAAGGTTTGAGTCAAAAAAAACTATTTTATGTGCATAAACTAAATCTAGCAATTTTTTTAAAATTTTTATTCTATTTCAAAATTAAAAACTCACTTTGCTCGTGCCCTTAAAAATTTTTTTAGTTTTAGCCGTCATAGGCTTGTAGTGTAATTTTTTGCACCCAACACAACAGCATTAAATATAGTTTAACCAAAATTTTGTTTTATAAAATAATTTGACCTTTATGTGTTTATAACTTTCAGTTTGGACACAGCCGTTAATATGAATGATGGAGACGGATTTTGCAAACTTGTCTCTAGATATTGTCAGAGTTTCTAATTATATTTCGTTCGCATTTATTTTTTTGTTTATTTCTACACTATCCTTTATTCTCTTCCGGTATTTTTTTTTATTCCTCATATCAGATTGTGGCACAATGAGAATTTTTTGCTTAGTTTTAATTCTGATGCGCCATCTAAGTCAAAGAAAAGGCAAAGGCTTGATGTTACATCAGTAACTTTTCCCTGTAGTCTCACTATAGATGGCAATGTCTCAAATCTTGTTGGTTTCTTTATATATTTATGATTTTAGATGGATGTCATATAAAAATATTTGGAAATGGCGATATTAATATATGGGCTTATTGGGGTGTTAAGACTTCTGATTTGTTTGAATCTTTAAATCAACCATATTCTTTTTGGATTTGCAAATTATATGACAATTCTCTTCACAAATGTATGGCATTTACAGAATCTATAAGGTGAACTATATTATATATGTTTAAAAAAAAGTTGTATTTTTTTAAGCTTAAAATTCACATATTTTTATTATATATTTATAAGTCTGGTATTATATTGTTTTTATTAAAATCCATATATTATGAAGCATGTAACTACAAATTTTAACCTAAATATATTATTGTTTGTTATATATATTGGTGTTGCATAAATTTAGTTTTTGATATTTTTTTTTTCAGCATCAATAATATTGGGGACGATTCACAAGTAGGTGGTCAGAAATTACATCTTAAATCTCCCATTGACATAAATTTTCAATTGTTAGGGACTGCCCCAAGGTCCTACTATCCACTTATAATATATTGTGCTGTAAATGAAGCTAAAAAACATCAAATGACATTACGTAAACGGAATAACAAATCAATTGAAAATTTAGAAACACAACATCCAAAGGTTGGCTTTGTTATTTATTTTTAATTAAATCACATAATGCATGGTGGATAGTAAAGTTTTATTCATTTAAACTAAATTACACCATATATGATTAAACCAAGTATTAGACATTAATTTTTTTGTGTCACATTGTAGACAGTGCTAGTCACCCTCATCCATTTATCTGATCCACTCAGTCCCCAACCCTCGGCTATACTAGCACAGTACTTTAAAAATGATTGTGGCAAAATATACGCTTTACAGGTTAGTAGCTATATATTTAAATTTGTTATTCGTATATACATGGAATTAATTCAAGTTTGCCTAATTATTATTATACCTTAAAATAGTAGGAAGTTTCTCAACTCAACTTAAATTAAAAAATTAACTTGCCATATTTAATATTACATACATTATGCTAAAATTAATAGTAATTTGGATAACCCATGTTTGAATGTTTGTGATTAAATAATTATATAATTTAAATCTCAAGATGTAATATTGATCATTTGTTTTTTAATATCATACAGCTCAACAAAATTTTGAGATATATAAGCATACTTAGACTGGACCTTTCATGGAATTCTCAAATCTGTTTACTTTTCCAATTAAGCCAGCTATAAACACTGAAAATTTTGAAAAATGATAAAATAAATATTAAATCAAATTATTTATATTTATAAGATAGCTAAAGTGCTTAATTTAAATTTAACATTTTTTTAAACCAATAAAATATTGTGTTATCTTTAGGTTGAGATGCAAATATTTGTTAACCTCGTTGATTAAAAAGACATAATTAATAATTTTACTCATTGTAACAAAGAAGATAAGCCGTGTTCATTTGATTACACAGGACAACCACAAAAAACAACATAAACGATTTTTTAAGGGTTTCGTAGAGAATTTTCTTGTGATAACGATCCCGGGCTTAGTTTTTATTTTTAAAGCCTCCAATTTTTTTTTAACCGCGTCCAAAGTTCAGAAAAAATTCACAATATTTTTTTAAATATTAAATTATCAAAAAATTTATTGGAATATTTAGATTCCTTATAAAAAACATATCTAAAAAAGGTTATTATCTATTTTAGCAAATTACTTTCAAGTTATTTAGGATCAAAAAACGGATTTTATGACGAAAACCACTAATTTTATAAAAATGAAAAAATTGAATAAATTAATAATAATAAAAAAATTTAAATGCCCTCCCTACGTTAATAAGGAATTTTTCCGTTATCTAAATGTATTTTTAAGCTTTTGTTACTACACATAAATTTTATGATATAGAAGCCCACAAAACCCCAAAAATTGAAAAATCTCAACTTTGACACCGAATACCTAAAAATCTGAGGCATATGTCTAAAATCCTAATTTCGTGTGATCAGCGCCAAAAACTTAACTTAATACCATAGTTGCCATAAATGATGCTTAGGGTTAGTTAAACATTTGGTTTAGGGCTTTAAATTTTTTTTTAATTATTAAGATATTAGCTCATTCTATATTGAAAAAAGATAAAAAAATGTAAATGAGTGTAAAAAAAACTGATAAAAGATTAATTAAATAAAAACCTTAAGGAATCAACAATTATAACACCATAAACCGTATTTTATTTTGTATATTTTCATGTGTTTTTATTTTCTAATTACTTCAAAATTGGAAAAATTATGGGACAGTACACCCTAATGTTGTCATCAATCAGCTCATTTAGTTTTCTCAGTCTTTGGCGTCTTTACTTATTTAAATCCTAAAAAATGCTTTTTTTTATATCAATTTTAATTGTAGCCACTATATATGGCCACCGATAACACTAGCACCTGTGCAGAACTACCCGAGCAAACTGATAAAGATGAACCCATCTCATCTACATTGAAGGATTTTGAAAATAACACTTCGTCAGGTCTGTGCATTATATGCAATGAAGCCGTTTCTGATCACGTTATTTTACCCTGTCGACACGTTTGCACCTGCAAAAATTGCTTCCCTAAACTCGATAAATGCCCCATGTGCCGGGGCCCGTTGCTCTCTTATTGGATCATTTCCAATTAAACTTTTATTAATCTCAGTGCAATATATAATTGTATATTATTATATATGCAAAATATTATATTAAGCAAAATATAATGTTATTTTTATACATGTACAAGTGATTGCACATATTATAATTATTAATAATATCCAATTTTATACTTGTACATTAAGTGATTGCATATGTTGTAATAATTAATAATATCTATCTCACAAATTTATACATTGATTATTATTCCAAATTAAATAAAAGTATTTAAATAAATCAAATATCACATAACCCAAGTAAAATTCAAATTAGATTTACAAATTTATTTGTAAACTTTTAATATTTGTTTAATAATCTTTTTTATTTTTACTTATTTTAGGTCACATAGTTTCACCCTACATTAAAGTGACATTTGTGCGTCATCTTGATATATATTTATAGATAGCAAAAAGAGTGTTTTCCAAACTTGACAAACTTGGAAGGCGAGAAGATTTTGAAAAAATTTAGTGATATCACATACTACATTTAATTTTTTTTCTACTTCAGCATATTTTAATTATGTGAATTGTAATTGTTAATAATGCATATTCCAACCAAATATTGTAGGTTTTTTTAATTTTTTAAAAACAACATGAAAACATATTTCATATAATCAAGCTTTAAAGTTATTTGTCCACGTTGTAATAAAAATGCGTAACTTATCATTGTGGTGTTTTTTACCAGCGTGAAATTTTTTTTTAATTATTTTAGTTGATTAAATTTTTTTACAATTTTATAAGTTTCATCTATTTTTTACCACTTAATGTTTACTAGGCTAATAACACAGGTCGACAAAAATCAATTTTAATAAAAAAAAAGAAAATTGTAAAACTCAAAAATTAATCCATAAAATGGCTTATCTCTCTTATATATATTTTCTGTTTTTCTAAGTTTCTTTCGCTTTCGGCTATTTTATTAGGCATTAAAAATGGCCAAATTGACCAAAATAATTAATTTTGCGACTTCGGCATTACCTAAAGGAAAATTAAAAAATGGAATTTTTAATTTTTCTAAAACAAAAATTTTGGTTTGAAGTTAAAAAATTTATTGAGCATTAGAATTTTTGATACGATTAATGGCTATGTCTAGGGTAGATATAAATTTAATAAAGGTTTTAAAATATACTTAAAATGCTCACATGCCGACGACCTAGGTTTATCTCTCACTTTAGGCATATCTGCCTAAGTGCAGGCCACTCAGCAGCATTAACGTGGTTGCACATGTGTGATATTTTTCGAAAAAAAAAATCCGCCGATGCAATTCGAACTCAACACCTCCTGCGTGTAAGACACGAATGTTTGCCACGGATTCTCAGACAGTCTAAAAAATGAATGAACTCCGGATTCGACATTAGGTTACGTGCAAAGTAGGTTTTTGTTTCCGTAAAATTCTGAAAATTTTAATTTTTTTTTTCAGTAAAAATTATACGCATATAATAAATTTGGCAACTTTTTAAAAATCTTTTTATTTCAAAATAAATTTTTCAAAATTTTGAAAATTTCACGAAAATAAAAACTCACTTTGCACGTGCGTGCCCCTAATTTTCTGTAGACGCTCACACATGTCTCTCATCGTGCTCTTGAGGACATACATCATGAATTGAAAACATTTTTATTTAAATAAAAATGATTTTAATAGTTTGAAGCTATTGATATTACCGTTTTTTTAGATCGATTGTATCAGATTTAAAATAAAAATATATAAAAAAAATTTATTTCCTTTATATTGTGTGTTAATGTTGTCGAACCTTAAAAAATTATAGTTTTTACCGCCTCAAAAAGCTTTAGATGCGGACGTTATTTTGGGATGGGCTCTCAATTTTAGTGTAGTATTCTCAGCCAATTTTCCAATTACAAAAAAAAACTATACTAACCCCCGGTAGATATGTGAATGGTGATAGTTTACAAATGAATATTTCTTAGCCTGATTTAATGGTCATAAATTCAATTTATTAGATCTTAGATCTTAAAAAGAGATGAGGTACCGAGATTTCCCACCCTACCAATCGCGGGTTTAAACAATCTTGAAAAGGTGAAGGCAAACACGTAAGTTTAAAAGCTTCCAAGAAACGCTACTTCATACTCTCTACAGATTCCCTAATGGCAAAAATAATAATCAACCTTGTGTGAAATGCAAAGTTAACCTTTAAGGTTTGTGTAAACAAGCCGTTTATTTCTTTCAACTGCCTTACGCTAAAATTGGCCTCAGCTAAGAGAGCAGTTTAAGCTAACTGGAATAAGATAGCAGCTCTCTCTCTCTACTCACGCTAAGGTAAATAAAAAAAAGCTATTGACCAGGCAGGTTATATTTCGGCTTAAGGCTTTTCTCAAATCGCATTTTGTAAATAAACCTACGCTAGCTAGTTATAAACACTCTTTTTCTTAACATTTTTATATTTCTTAATTAGATCGGTTAAATTTTTAATTAATATAATTTTTGAAATAGAAATACCATTCTCTCAAATGCGTGATACTTCCGCGTCTTTCGACATTTCACTGTCACATTATTCGTATTTACATATATTAACAATACGGTTTAATTAAAGCAAAATACCAAAAATACATTGACATTTGCGCAAACCTTTTCTCTGCACTCCTTTTATTCAAATATTTAAACGACAAACGTCGTATTTTGTTTTTTTTCGATTTGTACAAATTAACCAGCCATATATAGATAGGTATGGTTCCGAACCCCACTTAAAAAAATGCTCAAATAATTTTTAAATATTTGTCTTTCACTGCGATGCCAAAAATAATTTCACGATTTCTCAAAATGTAATACCAATTGTCATCCAAAATTATACATTCAAACCGTTAATTGTTACAAATTTTAATTGAGTTGAACTTTCATACAGAAAATAGGGATCCAAGGAGCCTTTGTTTTGAATTGCTTTGGCCTACTTTCATTAAAAAAAACTTCGCTACTCTCTTTATAACACCTATGGCTAAATCCACGAGGGGACGGAAAAAACAAGCCTCAAAAATGAGTTTCTTCTTAAGTACCTTACTCGGTGTCGCTATTAGCGTAATAATACAGGTGTGTCTCATGTCAAACTCACCGTGCAAATTCTTGGATCGACTTCAATCTACCTTCCTTACTCCCAGGAGTTTTTTGAAGGATTCACAATCACCTCATTCCGCCTCCCTAGAACAACCCGAGAATCCAGGGGCCGGGGCCCACCCTTCGTCAAACCAACATGGCCCCAAAGATAGGCCCGGTAATAGGGCGGGAAACAATGGCCTCCTTATTAATCCTGATTCTCAAAGTAACACAATATTTTTTATATGTGATAATTACATTTTTTTATAATCTGATAGTTTAAACAAAAACGGAGGTTTTACAAATTAAATGAGCCCACTTTTTAATAGATATATTTACCTCATATATAACTAGTGTGACCTAAAACATAACTGTTTCATAAGATTAATTTATTTAGGTGTATTAGTAAGTTATTTAATATATTTATTCCTAAATTTGCCAACTTTATTCGATTGTTCCCAGACAAAACTCTTTACCAGAGAATTTCATGTAACGGGAAACAAGTTCCAATAACCATAACCTTCTTTCACGCCCTAAAATTTTGACCTAATTTACTGCACACCTAAAATTTAATTTTTTTTTGGCGTTTTTACAGAAAACTTGGTGCTCGTAGGTGTCATGACGGCCCAAAAATTTCTCAATACTCGCGTACTCGCCGGTTATCGTACCTGGGCCAAAACTATTCCCGGCCGGGTCATTTATTTTTGCAGCGATTTGGATTACAAAAATGACACGGCCAATATGACGGATGAGGCGCTGTACCAGCACTCGGCTCCTAACTTCAAGCCTAAGCGGCTGAAACTACCGGTTTCAGAAATTCCGAACGACGAAGATCAGCCGCTCATAATATCGTTGCCAGGCGTGAATGACGCTTACCCACCGCAGAAAAAATCGTTTATGATGCTCAAATTTATGCACGATAACTTCTTGAACGATTTCAAATGGTTCGTCCGAGCAGATGACGATGTGTTTATTAAGGGCGATCAGCTGGGGGCCATGTTGAGATCACTGAACGACCAAGAACCTCATTTTATAGGTATAAATACGTTAGTAATTGTAAATTGTATTACATTTTTGTTTCTAGAAAAGGTTTTAAAACATATTATAGTTTTTGAAAGGCGCCAAGACGTGAACGCAAAATGCATTTAGGTGACCATGAAATATGGTTAAAAAAACTCATTTTTCTAAAAAAAGAAAACAAAATTAGCCAGGGTCAATTATATCAAGGTCATTATAAAGGTCTTAGGCCCTGATCTTACACAGGTCAACAAATTTTTGAGAGTTATGAGCTAACTACGGAGATAAACCTGCCATGGAATTTTCAAATCCGTTTACCGTTTTTTCTAATCAATAGTTAGTCAGCTATAAACATTGAAAATTTTAGAAAAAATGCCAAAAAAAATCAAAAACAAAAATAAATTAAATTTTTTTGCATATATACAACAGCTAAACTGTTAATTCAAACTTTAATTAAACTTTTATTAAAAACCGAAAATATATAGTGTATTTAAGTTTGGACGCGAAATATTTTATTATCTAAATGCATATGTAACAGCTTGATATACTAAAAAAATTTATTTCTCATTATATGATATGATAAAATATAAGTAACAAGGGATTTTTATATAAAAGAAGATTCTTAAATTTTTTCTATTTAGGGTCTCGATCTGTCAATTTGGTCACAAAAGGCTATTTTTTCGATATTAACGGATGTAAGGAGCCAAGGCCGGAAGAAACTTAGAAAAGCAAAATATATGAGATAAGCCCTTCATGGGGATGCATTCTTTTATGTTTTCATATAATTCACGGTTGTGCCATTGATATTTGTTGATCTGTGTTATTAGAGTATACATGAGAGCTTTATTCTAATATTTTGACTTGTAGGTCAAACCGGGCAAGGGCTAAAGGAAGAAATGGGTCTCCTCAACCTTAATTACGATGAAAACTTTTGCATGGGTGGCCCGTCTATGACCTTAAGCAGTATGACACTTCGAAAAATGGGGCCGCACATTAAATACTGTTTAAACCATTTGTACACCTTCCACGAAGATATTGAAATTGGCCGATGCATTCGGGGTTTCGCTGGAGTTCCGTGTACCTGGGCATATGAGGTATATATTATTTGCAGATTTTAAAATAGATTCTAAAAATGTTTAATTACCTTGTTTCTTTACCTGACAGAGTCAAAATTTATTCCTTCATTATTCCTACGGGTCAATTTGGATTCGAAATAGCACTAAAAAGGCTCAAGGTACATTTGATCAAGCAATCACGCTTCACCCATTCAAAAATCACGAAGGTTTTTACGATAGCCAAGTTTATTTCTTAACCCAAAAACTGAGGAGGTACCGGAATTACTTGTGGCAACTTAAGATTCAAAAAAATCACCATCAACGGACCCGAGAAGACCTTATTTCACATAAAAAGAAGGAAAACCTATACCAATACTACAACGTACTCAAAGACTACATACTCATGTCCCAAACTAAAAATAACCCACGTCAAAAGATAGGCGAAAACGTGCGTACCGTGCTAAACGATGTAAAAAATGACATTGTCAAGCAACTGAATAAGCTCATCAGGTCTCAGAATATATATTTTACTAAGGCCGAAATCCTATGGGTCTACGGGGCAATTGAAAATCCCCTTCAAAACGATTTCTACGTTAATATGCTCCTAACCTACCGTAGACGGGGATCTCACAGCAACAATTTTATTGAGAGCGAATTTAAAATTACCCAACCTTACATAGACCTGATATTTCAAGATGCCGACACCTTACCAGGTCATCAAAGATCACAATATCCCGAAGCTGGAATGTATAATGATGAAAATATCGGTGGGGTCGGTCAAGCGTCAAGGAGGCACCACCTTTCGTGGAAGCCTATGTTTGATCAAATAGTGCGGAGACTTCAAAATGAAAAAGGCGCTCAATCTCTCACTCATTCAGAAGTTTTGAGAAACATTGACAATAACGCTGACCATGTTGAGGGTGCAGATAAACCCGTTAACTTTATCGTACCCCTCCTGGGCCGTGTTAGTATATTCAAACGATTTTTGCGAAATTTCGAAGTTGTTTACCTCAAAAACCGGCAGATGGTTACACTTCTCGTGGTAGCCTTTAAAGATTCTTCCAACAATGAAACTACTCACGATATACTGCAGTTTGAAACAATGTTGACAACCCTGAAACAATCATACCCACATTACCGAGCTCACATTAATATAGTCACAGTGAAAGGAGAGTTTTCGCGTGGCCTTGCCCTCGAAATAGGCGCCTCTCAGTACAACCTCAATGATCTACTTTTTTTTGTAGACGTAGACATGATATTTGATTACGGTGTGCTAGGGCGCATTCGCCAATTTACGCAATTTAACGATTCCATTTACTACCCGATCGTATTTAGTCAATACAATCCCCATTTCAACGCCATTTTAACCGGACAGAATCTATCAAATTCCTCGCAAAGCGATACTAATGCATCATCGTATTCGCTATTCAATCAAAATCCTTCGCTCCTTCCCTTTGGAGGCCTCAAATTCGACGTCTCCGAAGGGGACGGGTATTGGAGGAGCTACGGGTTTGGGATTGTTAGCATTTATAGGCACGACTTTGTCCGGGTCGGCGGTTTCGACATGGGAATCTTCGGGTGGGGCAAAGAAGATGTCGATTTGTACGATAAGTGCATAGCCAAGAAATACACCATATATCATTCACCAGATCCAGGGCTTATTCACGTCTTTCACGATTCGGTGTGCCCTTCAAACCTTAAAGACGACCAATTTATTATGTGTCTCAAATCTAAAGCCAATAATCTCGCCTCAAATTCACATTTATACAAATATATATACACGGTGTAGTGAGCTGCATCCCGCCCTCCATGCTATCGCAATATTATAGTATACAAATCTAGTTCCGCATAGTAGACGATTAATTTCCAATCAATAAAACCCATTTGAGTTTGAAATATCAAACTGATGAGCAACGGTTCCCCTCAAGATTTAGCTCAATTTGGTGACAATGTTACACTTTATGTCACAATTATAATTATATCTTGTATATATGCTTCTGCACTTTATTTCGGACCGGTGTTTTCGATAAATTTAATTTATTAAACTATTTATTTATATAAACAATACGCCTGTACATTAATTAAATAGAGCCTGCAAACATGTGAATTGGGTGAACAATTACATTGATGCAAAGATGTGGTTTAAGGATAACTTAATTTTGATCCTAATGACGACATTATTAAAATAGACTCATTTTTTTTTTAATTTAAATATATATAACACATGTCAACATATTTGAGAGTTATAAGCTAATTATGATCAAACCTGCCATCTTAGGGATTAAAAAATCCGTTTACCATTTTTTTCTAATCAAAATTATTATGTCAGCTATAAACATTGATAATTTTAGAAAAGAATGTTAAAAAAACAAAAAGGATTCAAAAACAAAAATAAATTAAAACTTTTTTATTGCATATTCAAAACAGCTAAACTGTTAAATTCAATCTTCAAACAATGTTTTTATTTAAAATCAATAATACATCGCGTCGTATTTA
>JAUIRJ010000029.1:124012-149983 GCA_030555515.1 Acutogordius australiensis | reverse complement strand
AGCCTCAGTGAATAAATTCATGTCAGAGTTAAATAAATCCCAAAAATGTTGAGTAATTTAAAATAAATTACATATATTTCTTTGTCAAACCTTATAAAAATTTTATCGATTCAGCTCTAACATCTGCTAGCCTCAGTGAATACATTGTCAGAGTAAAATAAATCCTAAAAATGTTGAGTAATTTAAAATAAGTTACTCCACGAGGTGTGCATATCTCTTAATTAAAACGAAAAAAACATTTTACGCCCAAAACAATTAAAAAATATTTTTGAAATTTTTACTCCATATTAAGTATTATCCTATTAATGCACGTAAAAAATTTTAGACCTCTAGCTTTTTATTATCAAGATACGATATTTTAAAACTTTTCAAAAAAAATTGGGTTTTTTTACTCGAGTTCTATTATTTCAAAATTTTGACAATAAAATACTTTCAAATTTTAATAGCTTATTTAACAATGTTTACTTAAAATTCGATCCAAATTTCAGCCTCTTAGAGTATATAGGAGCCGAGTTATGCATCAGGTACCGAAAGGTACATAAAACGTACATCATAAGAAATTTCACTATAATAGCCAAGAAATATAATTAACGGTAATAAATATTCTTTTTATTTAACATGTTTATCAATATTATCTTTTATATTAATTATAGTTTTAAATTTTAATATTTTATATTTTTAATTTCAAATACCATATGATTTCTAAATTTATGTTAGATAGACACAACCAATTTTAAATTATAGGCTAATTCCTAATGCAACGACCCCAGACCAAAGTCAAAAAGAATTTTTCTAGGTCAATATTGCCCTGATCCCGAATTTTCTATTAAAAATTGTTGCTCGCTTAAAGTTTTTAAAATATTAACGTTTGAAAGTCCAGAAATGACCAATTCATATCTATTATTTTTTTAGAATGAAATATTAATATCATTGTCATCAAAGTCTGGCCAGGTACATTCTTACCTTTGTATTTTTATAAAGTAGTTAATCTTAAATTTAAAGCTATCTCTGCATTTAGTTTTTTTTTGATTCAATATTTTTGATGCTATATAGAAAATAATATGTGATAAACATTATAAATAGCATTTAAAATTATTGTATATTTAACTTTTTGTCAGATATATATAAATTATTGTAATTTTTATTTCCATCTTTCATCTTCAAAGCAAAAGTACTGGAAATAACTAAAATTTTACACATTATCTTTTTTATATAATAAATATTAATAAAATTATATTTAATTATTCATAGAATTTTTTTCAGTTTGATACTGATGTTTTTTAGTATAAACTTTTTATTGTAAATTTGGCCCATTTACTGCATATTATAGGCATGATTTTCATTTTAAGATATAACTAGAAATTTAAAAAAAGATTAAAACAGGAGTGTTTTCAAGATATTTTATTTAAAATTTTGTATATTATATATAATCCTATTCATTTTAAAAATATTTTTGATATTTATACCCAAATAATAACATTTTTTTTTCTTGACAAATTATTTTTCAACTGTATTCTTAAATTGCTTGCTATAATTTTATGTATCTCATCTTTCTTATCTCATTAAATTAACTAATTTGCAATTATCTTTGTTCCACTTTGTCAAAAAATATTATTGAAATTTTTCTTCTTTATCAAGTATAATCCTGTTAATGCACGTGAAAAATTTCAGACCTCTAGCTACTTCCATTATTAAGATACAATATTTTATAACTTTTCAAAAAATTGGGTTTTTTTACTCGAGTTCGATCATCTCAAAATTCTGACTATAAAATAATATTTTCTGGGTCAATATTGCCCTGAAAATCCCGAATATTTTGTTAAAAATTGTCGCTCGCTTATAGTTTTTAAGATATTAACGTTTGAAAGTCCCAGAAATGACCATTTTTTAATGAGAAACATCAGCTTTTTAAATGAAAGTTTGTAAAATTTAGTGTTGGCTTGCTTAAAACTTCGCTCAATTCAGCCAAAATTTATCAAAAATAGAGCGTATTCAAATTTTTAAACCTCAAATTTCTTAAAGAGCGACACTTTGATAATATAAATTTATAATCTCCATGCCAAAACTCCAAATATCCATAATATTTTTTAAGTTGCGGTTTCGAATTTTTTATTTAGTAAATTACCTTATTTTTTATTGATATAGTCACCTTTATTTTCCATAAAATTTTTAGCCTCTTTGAGTTTATATTGGTCGAGTAATGGGCAAAGCCTTTGAGTTAGGGTAATGCGTTAATAAGCATGCAATAATAAAGGGATATCCCGGGCGAAGCCGGGTCACATATTCTAGTTTAAAAAAATACATATAACGCTATAAAAAATTTTTCCACATTGTCCTATGAGTCGCCCGCCAGAAGCAATTCAAACTGTTTTTTTATGAATTTTTTGCCATTTTTTGGGCAAAATTTTTTGGTATTGCTTTTGATTAGGTGTATAAAAATACATATAATCCCCAAATTTGACTCTTTTACCAATAACCCTTATGTTTTTATAGCCTTTTCTGTATTTTTTGGGCGAAATTTCCATTATTTTTCCATAATGAGGGAACCGATTACCACAAAATTTTATTAGTATTTTCCGTAGAAAACAGAATAGTATTTTTTTTTAACTTTCAAACGCATAGGTCATATGCGTCGCCCGCTCTAATCATTTTATATTGTTATATTCGAAACTTTTGCTAATTTTTAGCTATATTTTTATTCTTGCTTTTATCTAAATTGACATAAAAAAATACAAATAACCCTAAATTATCCCAAACCCATAAGATTTTATAGCCTTTTCTTAATTTTTGGGTTTTAACTATTCTCCCGTAATGGCTCAAATACCCATAAAATTTATATGTGAATTCCAAAGGAGGAACAATAGGATGTTATTGATCTTAGGTCTTATCGCTTGCCTAAAATAATTTGAATAAGATAACTATACATGTAACCAGGGACGTATGCAGAAACTTACCTAAGGGCAAAAGATTTCTAAAGGGGGGCAAGAAATTTTTTAGAAAAAAAAGAAGTATTTGTGCTTTTGTTAGTGTATAAGTTAATTTAATAAATGATCATTATACTGACTAAAAATTTTAATTTGAAGATTTTTATTGTTTTTAAAGCTTAATATATCAATTTTAACGGTATAAAAAATAAAATTATTAAAAGGGGCAATGGCCCCCTTTGCTTCCCCCTCCCTTCAATACGTTTCTGCATGTAACTTATGTGTAGCCGAGATTGCATAGAATTCGTCGTTCTATAATAGATTTTAAAAAATTTCATATTTCTACGCATATCACAAAAAGGTATGTTTTTAAATTTTTTAAGGGCCTAATTTTATTGGTCGCCCCAGCATTTAAATCGGTATTTTTGATTCGAAAAACAGCCATATAGCCTTTAGCACATACTTGAAAATGTATTTGATGCTTTTTACGGATTTTGTATTTTAGCTGTAACTTTTTTTAGCAATTCTGAATTATACAAATAAAGTGCCATTTTATAGCCAAAAACTTTTGTAATTGCTTTGAGTATAGATCAAAAATTTAACACAAAGGGAATTTCTTAAGTTTGAAAAAACTAATTTAAAAATTGTTGGGTACAACAACGTTTTTAGAATCTGCACTTTACCTTGCTATTTTTAGGCGGAGTTGTTTATTTTTGCATATTTAGATTGATTCTATTGTAAATTTTAAGAAATTAATTTTTATTTATGGCAACATTAAAATCTTATTTTTTAAAAAATTTCTATCGTATGATTTTCTACAAATTTATTAAAGTAAAAAAACGTTTGCCGGGTCAGCTAATTTTTTTTATAAAACGTGAGCTCCCTTATTCATTGAACATAATGTAACTCATATGTTATAATTTATTACATAACCAAATAAAATACAGAAAAACTATACAAGGTATTAATCAAAAACATATGTTTGTAAAGGGGCGTATGCAGTAACTTTTCTGAAGGGGGGCAAGAAATTTTTTGGAGGAAAATAACTACAAATTAAATTTCAAAACTGATATTTTATGTGCAAAATTATTTTATAAGGGAGTATATTTTCCAAAAATAGCAATTTTGTTGATAAATCCTCATTTATATGTTCAATATAAAAATTTAACCGCTGGTTACATCATAAAATCAAAATAAAACTATCTTAAGGGGGGCAATTGCCCCCTTTTGACAACCCCTAAATACGCCCCTGGTTTGCATAGAATTAAGCTTACTGGGCAATTCAATTACTCTAATATAATCAGATAGTTAAAAATTGCCCAAGATACAAATAGAATTAATTAGGTGTGCAAATTTTAGTTCGCCCATATTTAACTAAAATATAATCAAAAATTATATCCATCATATAGCTTAAAAAATTGAGCATAACAATTAATTTCAGCAATTGTTATTTCAAAACTTATTAATTTTGTAAAATATTGTTATAGCAGTAATATCATGTTAAATTTTACCACCTTATAAAACAAACAACATGTGTAAATTTTTTGAATTAAATTAAAGTTTGGAAAATGTTCACTTTAGATTTTACAAAATAAGTATTTGTCAAAAAACTTGTTTAATTGGACAATTCAAAGATAAAAAATTTTCGTGATTGTATATCCATGGTTGTTAATTTGGGCTTTGCCCAAATCTGAAACGATACTTAACTCTGGTTTACCATTTATGGAAATTTGGCATGAGTAACCAGCATAGATTGTTAAGCTATTAGTTTCTATATCAGACCTACTATTTGTAAATTCCATTTCATATTTTTTTTTCTCCATTTTGTAGTAATTGGATATTAAAGATAAATTGGTTGATAGAATTATTAATTTTAAAACCACCTAATATAATCGGAAATGTTTTGTAATTGATGACTTCAGTATTCGTTGTAAGTTCTTTCTCATAGTAGGAGTCATTAGGCAATATATTGAAATTAATCGGGTAGGAAAGAATCTTTAATAAAACTTTAGTTAATTCATTTAAGTCTAATAACTCGTGCTTAATTACCAATTCCTGCAAATCCACGGCGTTTAGATTATACATGTATTTCATTGGTTTAAAATCAAGATCCTCCATTGTTTGTAAAATTTGCTGTCCCTTAACATTAGGGTAATGAGTGTTGATCCATAATAATAGGAGATGGAACATATATGATGACCATTGATCCAATTCCGTATTCTCTATGTAATGTTTAAAAGCTTCTTGATTTAAAGAATGGGCACCAATATCCCGATTTTCATCAAGTTGCTAATAAATAATTTAAAAGAGATTAAATAAAAATATAAATACGGTGCTCTTATAGATGATTGACACTAGGCCTACAAAAAAAAGATTTGTTTGCGGGTATGTAATCTACATAAAGCAATTTGCGTTTTTCAAAAAATATTTGAGATTAGGTCCTACAAAAACTCACGACAATCAAAAAACTGCCTGGGTTTGGCGAAATTGACTAATGACCTCTAACCTTTAGAAGAAAAAAAAAGAAGAAAAAAAATTTGCTAGCAATTAAATGTTCCTGTACAAAAAAATTAAAGGATAATTTTAGGTAAATCTAAACATCCACATTTAGTTGGTTGTACCCCAACCTGCATAATCATATTTTAAAAATAATAAATTTTACGTTGGCTGAACATCACCAACGCAGAATTAGAATACGCCAAAAAACTATATAAGGGCCATATACCTACTCAATATTCTGTATCTATCTTACTTCCGTTATTCATTATTTAACTTGTTTTTGAATATCTTTTTAATATTTAAAAATTTTTATAAATGCCATACAAAGTTTGATTCCAAAAAAAAACGGTAGCCTGGTTATAAAAATTCCTAAGGTATCAGGTCTGTTCATATAAATTATCTTATATATATTAAAAAAAATTTAAATAGGCAAGCCATCGTACATTAAATTAAAGGTAAGACCCAAAAGTCTGCCCGGGTCCGGTGCCGGCTTGAGGCCGGGGAAAATTTTTACTCATTTGGCCTTATTATTTTTAATGTCGTTCATTATATAAATGTTAAATTTTTTATCACACGATAAAAGGTAATACTTTCCACAATCGGTATTTTGATAATTTCAATTCAAACAAAAATTTTAGCTTAGAATTATGGCGATTGGATCGGACTATCGGGGCCCAGGCTCGTCATATCTAGATATTGAAACCCAAAAATTAAAAAAAATATTAAAAATATTGTGATAAATAGCATGTCTAAAAAAATATCTTTTTTTTTGGGCACGTGAAAAGTGAGTTTTTATTTTCGTAAAATTTTATAAATTCTAAAAATTTTGAAAATTTTATTTTTTTTTAAAATTTTTAAAAATTTTATTTCAAAAAAAGCATTTTATGCGCATATACCAAATTTGGCAACTTTTTAAAAATTTGCGTTTTATTTCAAAGTAAATTTTTTCAAAATTTCGAAAATTTCACGAAAATAAAAACTCACTTTGCACGTGCCATTACAAAATATTAATTTTTTTAAGTCCGGACCTAAATAACGTTGGGTACTATACGAGATTATAAAGTCGGTACTTATAAGAAAGTGCAAAATTTTCTTCTGTCAAAATCGTAATGTAAAAACTTGTTGGTATATAATAGGGGCTTATAATTAAAGAGCATATCTCATAAAACGTAAAAAATTTAATTTTATTTCTCTCTAGGTATTCTCGCGACTGCAAAATCTATCAATTTGACCGAATCTGGCCATTTGTTTGATTGTCATTTATTAATTTAGGCAATAACGTATGATTATTTAAAAATAAACTAAAAAAATACTTGATTTAAGGCCGTGAAAGCTGCTACCGTTGAACATTCATTAATTTTGTTTATTTAAAAAACAGTTTTATATAAAGAAGATTAACTCACCAAAATTATAGCAGTCTGATCAATCTCTGGGTGAATTAAAGAAGCACTAAAGAATTTCAATAGATACATATCTTCTTGGCAATTGAGGATTGCCTCAACTAGGTCATCCGTAAGGCCTTTAATGAGATAATTTTTGGCTTCAACCAATAATTCGAGATCCGAGGCCAGGAAGGCCTCGATATCGATCTTGGAAATTCCTCCGTATATATATCTAAAATTAAATATTTATCGTACGGCACAATTTAATTTACGCGTCTTCATATACACCATCTCAATCAATTTCCGATAGGTGCAATATGTTAGGAAATTTTAAACTTATCAGGTTTATTGACCAAAAAGAGCCGGTCCAGGGTTCTTTAGGTAAGGAGGGTTGCCTAATCCTTAAGGTTGTGTCGTGTATTTTTATAGAAAAAAAAGTATTTACTTACCATTATTAATGAATGTTTTGTGAATTAAAATAAATTTTTAAACTTTCTACCAACATTTTTACAGTATTAAAGTTTTTAAAAAATAGAAAAATCTGTTTTGAGGACGAATTACTGAAGAATGCATTGGGTAATCCAGATGTTTATATCATGAATAATAGAAATCCAAATTCAGTGCGATTCGGACAAAAAAATTTAACTAATAAAAGTTAATCAAGTTTTATTGAATAAAGAAAAAACAAGGATGTCACACTTTTTTCACATATAGTTGGAACTAAAACTGGGATAAAACGCATTTATTGACTAAGCTCAAATTTTTGTATTTTAAAAACTCCAAATAGAAATTAAGCAGATTATTGAATTTTATAAATATTTCTTAAATTAAAACCAAAATCCTTTATTTTTTCTTAATTTTAAGAAAAAAAATTTTAAGCCCGAAGCTTTTTACCAGCTCTGGTTGCAACATGCCCATTTAGGGCTATCTCTAAATGCGAGGGAAGCAATTAATTGTGCCGCTTCAGGTTAAATAATTAGATTGGCTTGTACGCCTGCGACCTAGGTGTTTAGCCTATAGACCCACACTTTAGACATATTGTCATACTGCTTTAATAGACCACTCAGCACCTTCAAAGTGGTTGCGCTGTTTACTATTGTCCGAATAGACGCCTATGTATGGATTAGAGCGTAAACGCCTTAAGTGTAAGACAGGGATGCCACTGGGCTCTGAATCAATGTTAAATATATACATAAAATTTAATTATAACACAGGTCAATAATTTTTTGAGAGTTATGAGTTAACTACAGAGATTAAACCTGCCATCTTAGGGAATATCCAATCCGGTTACCGTTTTTCCTAATCAATCTTGGTTGAAGTTATAAACATTGAAAATTTAAAAAAAAAGGTTAAAAAACCAAAAAAGTAAGTCGTATTTAAGTTTGGACGCGAAATATTTTGTATCATCTAAATGTCGCTGTAAGAGCTTGATATATTAATAAAATTTATTTTCCATTCTTTGTGATTAAAAATATAAGTTACAAGGAATTTTTATATGCAATGTAGATTTTTATATTTTTTCTTCTTAGGGTATATTTAGATCTGTCAATTTGATCAAAAAAGGCCATTTTTCGTTATAGACGGTTCTAAGGAGCCAAAGACGGAAGAAAGAAAAACTAAAATATATATGAGATTAGGCCATCTTGAGGATGCATTCTTTTATGTTTTCATAAAATTCACGTTTCTGACATTGATATTTGTTGACCTGTGTAATGTAAAAAGTTTAGTCAATTTGTCTTTAGAGATCAATGTCGGGGGACCCAATAGCTCTCCCGGGGGAGGATCACCTGTTGAAAAAGGAATTACACGCATTGGCCATGCAAGATTAACTTTCCAACAGGTCGACAAAAGTTAATGAGTGTAAAAAGAGGGGGAAATAATCACCGTCATAATTTTATATTTCCCTTTTTTCAAACCGACTATCAAAAATATTGCCAAATTTGAGATTTGACAGATTGTGATTTGCGACCTCGATAACTAAATAGATAAATTTAAGAATTCATACTCAAAAATCAAATCATATAAATGAGTAATACAATTTATAAATATATTTAGCTATTACATCTTAGGAGTTACAAAATATTTTGCATCCCAATCTTAAGAACTCGATAATCAAGTTAAAAATATATTCTATTTAAAGTTTTTAGCTGTATATAAATTTTAAAATATGTTTTTGCTTTTTATTAATCTTGTTCAATTTTTTTTGTTTATAGCTCTTTTACAAAGTTTTATTTAAAAAATAATTAACGTTAGAAATTCCTGAGATGGTAGGTCGGTCTCCATAATTAGCTCATGTCAACAATATTTTGTTGTACCGTGTTTTTAACAAGAACTATAAAAAAAATATTGCCCCGATGAAAGGTATTACTTTTACATTTATATTTTACTGCAAATTTTTAATCAAAAAATGTATTGCTTGTATTAAAAATCATGTTTTTCAAGGTCGGACCGGGTTTGAATCCGTCCTAAAACTAAAACATAAACTTTAGGCCCGGGCAGGACAATATAAATTCCTGGCCAGGTCAAACTTAATTAAAAAAATGAGTCTGGCGGACCGCGATTAGTATAGCCAGTGTATATATATAAATATATAAAATATAATCTTAAAAATACTTGAGCAAATTTGCAAAGGTATCTGATCCAATGTCACTGATTATTATTTCCCGCCCTAAATCCGCATCCAAAAATTCCTTTACAAACTGAGTGTAAAACTTTTCGCTTTTTTTAGCCAAAATTATTTTGTGGGCAAAGAAGCTAGAGTTGCCAACCTGTAATACAAATATTTACTTAATTTGTAAATTTTTTTGATCCTATACATGGGCAGTGTTATATTTTCGTTTTCAATCATTTTCGAAAAATTTTGCAAAATTTTGTTGGATTTTTTTTAATCTTTAAAAAATAAATAAATTATATATTAGGGCGATTTTTGACATTTAAGATGCTATTAGCCTTTAAATAGTTTTTCTGAAAGAAAAGTTTTTAAAAAATTTTGAAAAAAATAAAAACAAAATTTAAAAAAATTCTAAATTTTTAAAATGTTTGAAAAAAATGAAAAGAGTCTGAACGCGCCCATATCTTAAGAAACACAAAATATTACGTACTTTTTACATTTTTTAAATTACACAAAAAAAAATTTTTAATTTTGGATGGAATAGAACAAAAAAAACGTACATTTTTGAACGTGGCCTAAAACAGACTAAACATCATTTATATGGAAATAAAAAATAATTTTCGATATTTTTGGTTGTTAAACGGCCACGATCTTTCATAATTCGTTAAATCTGTGTTATAAAGTTGTGCAAAAAATTGATCTGGGAATAATTTGGGGCTTGCAAAAAAAGATAATAGACAAGTTAATTTTTAACCGGCCGACCAGAGCTGTTTGCAAACTAAACTAGGAAATAGCCCAAATATTTGGTTTAAATCAATACGTTTTGGTTTTTGTTAATGTAATTGTTAAAATAATCAATGTATTTCAAAGAAAAATACTTTAAAGATAACGTCCGAAAGTACGGGGTTGTTGTACATAAAATAGAAACATGGCTCTTTTGTCGTTACGGAACGATTTTTTCTATCCAAAGATTGCTCTTCTCTGGCGAGAGTGTCGATTGAAGCAGTTTTTGCTTTTTTTGTCTTAATATAAATTTGGACAAATTATTTTACAATGCATTTGGGCTCTTCAGACTTTATTCGTTTTTTTACAAAAGTTTTTTATTCTAAAAATTTTAAATTGAAGTTTTTACATTATCCAAACCACAAAATTTGGACTACCTTGAACGTTATTAATGTCAACTATCGTTTTTGGTCAAGTTTTTGGGGACGATTGCGAACATAAAATTAGAATCCAATCCCTCAGATTTTTAGTTATTGGGTATTAAAGTGGGGGTTTCTATTTTTGGAATATTTTGGGCCTCTATGTCATAAAACGTATGGGGAAAAAAGTTTAGAAATATGTTTAGTTTATGGAAACATTCATTATTAGCGTAAGGCGTATATAATATTTAATTTTTTTTATTTTTTTATATATTTTTTTTAAATTAGTGTATTTTTTTATTTTAATAAAATTAGTGATTATCGTCATAAACTACGTTTTTTGATCCTGAATAGCTTGTTTTTTAGGCATGTTTATATAAAATCTTAAAATGCTAATAAATATGAGAAATTTTTGTGATTTTTTTATAAACTTTGGACGTGGTAAAAAAAATTTGGAGGTTCGCAAAAAAAGGAGCAGTTGTTCTGGGTGAATTTAAAAAAAAAATATCTGAATCTATATAAACATAGCCCATTTCAGCAAAACTCATTGAAAAAAATTGTGTTTATAAAATTTTCAACTTTGTATCTAAATTATTTTTCTAAAATCAAAATTTAAGTCTCATGGCCCCCTATAATCAGTTAGTATGGGCAAATTTAAAAGCTTTTTTTTATGTGAAAATTATGAAAAAAAATTTGCATAACAAAGCACTTTTTTTTGAAAATTGTTAAATTAGGTTTCATGCATCACGTATTTAAAAATTTTCAGCATTTTGAAAACTTATTTTGATACACAAATTTTACAAAACAAGTTTTCAATTCAAAATAAAAGTTAAAATATTTATACGTTTGGCTAAAAAAACAAATTTGGACGCGGGAAGATAAGCAAAACAATTTTTTGATACCTAACCCTAAATCAAAAATATCAAATTCTTCTTCGATATGTGATGCATTAGACACGTTCAAAGTAAATTCTCTTATTTGCGACTTTTGCTAGAGTTGTAAAGCCTGCATGCTATAATATTTCGGAGGGTGCGTTCGATGGATATTGTGGTATTGGTGGAGAGACGCGCTCAATCCTATTGACCCTTGGGGTTATGAACGTCGCCGCATAGCAATTTCAATGCTCCTCACCCAAAAAAAAATAAATATAAATCTTTTTTTTAATTTATGCCAAAATACTTTATTTTAGAAAGAGTAAATTCAAACAATAATGCGTTTTTAAAAAAAAATATTTTGTAAAAAATTTGAAGAAATTTTGAATAAATTATTTTTACAAATGGCCTTTTATCTGCTATGACAAATACAACATTAGGCCAAGAGGGCCAAAATTTTAGCTGACAGGTTGAAATCCCAGAATATATGGTCCATTAACTGTTAGCACAAGTCCTTAGCGAAAAAAACTATAACCCCTAAAGGATATATGCATTGAGCCCTAGGATAAATTTCTAAAGTAATATTTATTTTTTTCTCTCCCAAAAATCACATAAGTAATAACTAAAGCTGCTAATTGTCCAAGACAGCAGGTCCTGAACAATGTGCCTGGGGCTGCGGCTAACAACAATTTCAAAATTGTTAAAAAAATTCAAAAAAATTATTTTACTGCTAAAAAATAAGAAAATATATAGTATGACCGTTTTGGGATATGTCTAACAAAAAAATAAAGAAATTTTTTTTGCAATTTTTTAATAAACGAGTTTAATTTTTTCATCATAATTTTTTTCCACGATGCGCAGCCTAAAATGAGAGCATAGGCGGAAAACCTAGGTCGCCGGTTAACGAACAAATCTTACTATAAGTCACCTTTTATGGAAGACGGCAAGGCGGAAACCTCGAACGGTGTTTAAAAAATAGTACAAATATTTATTTTACTCACATCGATGATAAAGCGAGTAGCTAATTTTGCAAATTTTACTCGTTATTAAAAAAAACTCTTTTCTTTATTCATTTTTTTGAAATACTATAATTACAAGGGTTTAATTTAAAACTAGTCCATGGTAGAAATCATTCATTATCTTATTATGTCTGTCAATAACATAAAATGATAAAATGGGGCAATGAAAAATTTGGGGGCCCCCTAATAAATATGTATAACTACATTTCTAAAATGATCATAAATATATATATATATATATATTACTTTGGGGATGTTCATCATTTTCAATAAATTCAAAGTTCGTTTCTGCAAAAATTAGAACAAATATATTCCGGTAATTTTATAAAAAAGAATCAATCCATAACATATAAATTTGAATTACTAAGGGGACAACACAGAGATATGAGGTAATTTAAGAGGCCTCTGATAAATTGGATGCAACACTAAATTTAGACAAGGCTAGATCGAAAATGAATGTTTTATATTGTATAAATTAATGACGCTTACACAGCAAGAAAATTTTACTTTTAAAATAACAGAACTAAAAAAGGATTTAAAAAATCTTACAAAGAGCTAAAAAATAAAACAATGTTTTGGTTAACCTCCCCATATAAGCAGCTTATATGCAAATTCTGCCTACTCTATAAACAGTGACGGCTTACCACAAAATTTGAATATGGTCTAATGTTAAATGTATAACTATTTGGTTTATTTTAACGGTGTGAAAATAGCGAAAAAAAGGCCAAATTTTATTGCCCGTAGTCAAGTGCTGTTTTAAATAATTTTTATGACCTTATATCGGCTTTTCTTAACCTAAATGTAAACTTAATAATGACTAAACAAGGTGTCGTTGTTTACAAAAAAAATAGATACGTTGCTAAAATAACTTCAAATTATTACGATTGTTTAGCTCGAATTTAGCTGGTTCGGCAAAAAGGGCCGTATTAGTTAGAGGTAACCATTCGATATAATTTTTAACTTAGGCCCAAAACCTTAATTTTTACATTCAGCCGGGCCCCCTACTACCTATCAATAGAATCTCACTGCTTTGGCTCTTGTGTCCCCACAATAACAAAACATATCAGTAAATAATCCAATTTAAAATATAGTTACTAACTTTTTTGACACACATGAAAGCCTCCAAAAGGTTAACATTATATTATCAGCTTAATTAAAATTTTTTATTTTGTGAATTGTGGGGCTCCCTGGTTCAATGTCAATATTACCTCCTTGAAATTCTTTCTTCATAGCTTTGGTAGAACCCTAGTTCAAGACAATATTTTTTGTCATTAAACATTATAACGAATTAATTAGTATTTTTATTATTATTATTATTCTGCTGTCGCGCACTATTAAACATAGTAAAAATAATAGAAATAAATTAAAATATATGTGGTTACCTATATTTATTTTTATCTGGAATTGAATAAATCAATATCGATTGGGTGGGAACACCACTAAATTGGTATATAAGTTGATCTTGTGTTGATTTTTTTAATTATAAGGAAAATGAAAAATCGAAATAATGAATTTTGAAATGAAATAATGAATTTATTATTGGGGAATTAGCTGATAATATAGCGTATATGTTTTAGTTCTTGGCAAGGGATATTTTTCTTAATGTAAATGACATAAATCAAACTTATATTAAAAGAAAGTTTTAACGCCAAGTTGTAAATTATAATGTCGTAAAAGCGAAAGTCGATTAAACAAATTGTATAGATAATTAATCATAAACTTTATTAACTATAATTTATTACTGTACATTTTAGCGCGGGGTAAAATTAGAACAAAATTAACTAATACAATTTATTACTGTATATTTTAGCGCGGGGTAAATTAGAGCAAAATTAACTAAGACAAAAATCATTGTCACCAAAGTCTGTCCAGGGTACCGATTCTTACTTTGTAAGTTTTCTAAAGTAGTTAATCTCAGCCTTGTTAGCTATCCCACCAGCTTCTAATATTTTCATCCGCCTTCTCGGTAAATTTTCGTATTTTAAAATTTCTATATCTATTTGCTCGTATATTAGAGGGGCAGTTGAGTCATCGTGTTAATAAAATGTTTCGTCTCTTAAGACATCCTCTAATAATGAAAATTGATCTGACATATTTCCAGAAGATTCTAAAATAATTTCTTCCTCGTGATTTACTGAATCATTTCTTTGAAGAGAGCTTTTGATTGAACTATTTTCAGAAACTTTTTGGCTTTTTCGCATTTATTATTATTTAATTTAAAGTAGAATCTTTTATCTAAAAACAGTCCACAATTGACTATGTCATTATCTAAAAGCTGGAATTCTCTTTGTTCAATAAAATGCAAAGGGGATAAAGAAAAGTCGGTTGAATGGGTCTTTAACACGGCTTTGCAGAAATAGTATTTTGTAAAAAAAATTGCAGATGTCTAAAGTTTGTGCCTGAAGGTGTTTCGTTAAAATTGCGGCAGGGCCTAGTGTTTCGATTAATCTTTGAAACATATGCCAAATATCATTGGAGACTTCCAACTCATTTAAAATATTTTTGTGATTATCAAGAAACGGTCGTAGTTTGAGCAATCTTTCAATGCAGGTGTAAGTCCAATTCCATCTCACCTGATGCATAAGTATTGATTGAGGAAGATTTTGAGATTTTAACATTGCTGACAAAATAGGCCTTTTAAGCTTAGTAGCCAAATGTCTTGCTACCTTAATTGCCAAAATTATTTCAGGTGTGCTGATCATAAAATTTATAAATTCCGCTGAATTTCATGGTATGCCAGAAAGTATTCAAAAACTTGAAAACTTAAAAATGCAGGAAAATTTATGAATGTATGAACAAAATGTTACGTTAACAAATATAATTTTAGAAGGCTTGTGTGCAATCAAATAATAATTTAAACAATAAATGAGGTTTTTTTATTCAAATTTTATATATTTTTTGAAAAATATTAATTTTAATGCGTTTTTATTCAATTAAAAAAGTTTGAATTTTAGGTATTTGAAATAGATCGCGAAGGAACTCGAGCGGAACTCGAGTTCCACGAGTTCCAGTACCCTGGTACTTAGTTCCGAGTTCCGAGTTCCATTTCAAAAAAAAGACGAGTTCTTCGAGTTCCGAGTTCCGAGTTCTGGAACTAGTTCCAATCCTTGTATATAAGTTGATCTTGTATTGATTTTTATTAATTATAAGGAATATGAAAAATCGAAATAATTAATTTTGAAATGAAATAATGAATTTATTATTGGGTATTAGCTGATTATATAGTGTATATGTTTTAGTTCTTGGCAAGGGATATTTTTCTTAATGTAAACCTTTTGACATAAATCAAACTTATATTAAAGGAAAGTTTTAACGCCAAGTTGAATTATAATGTCGTTAAAGCGAAAGTCGATCAAAAAAATTGTATAGATAATTAATCATAAACTTTTTTAACTATAATTTATTACTGTACATTTTAACGCGGGGTAAAATTAGAACAAAATTAACAAATACAATTTATTACTGTATATTTTAGCGCGGGGTAAAATTAGAGCAAAATTAACTAAGACAAAAATCATCACCAAAGTCTGGCCAGGTACATTCTTACCTTTGTATTTTTATAAAGTAGTTAATCTTAAATTCAAAGCTATCTCTGCATTTAGTTTTTTTTGATTAAATATTTTTGATATTATATAGCAAATAATTTGTGATATATAAATAGCACTTAAAATTATTGTATATTTAACTGTTTGTCAGAAAATATAAATTATTTGTAATTTTTATTTCCATCTTTCATCTTCATTAGAGCAAAAGTACTGGAAATAACTAAAATTTTACACATAATCCTTTTTATATAAATTAATAAAATTATATATAATTATTCATAGAATTTTTTTCAGTTTGATATTTATGTTTTTTAGTATAAACATTTTATTGTAAATTTGGCCCATTTACTGCATATTATAGGTATGATTTTCATTTTAAGATATAACTAGAAACTTAAAAAAAGATTAAAACAGGAGTGTTTTCAAAATATTTTGTTTAAAATTTTGAATATTAGATATAATCCTATTCATTTTAAAAATATTTTTGATATTTATACCCAAATAATAACATTTTTTACCTTTGACAAATTATTTTTCAACTGTATTCTTAAATTGCTTGCTATAATTTTATGTATCTCTTCTTTCTTATCTCATTAAATTAACTAGTTTGCAATTATCTTTGTCGGGCGAAGCCGGGTCACATATTCTAGTTTAATATAAAAATTAGGGATTTTAAATAATAATATCATTTTTATACAAAACAAGCATTTTTTATATACTAATTATAATTATATAAAAAAAACTAGAATACAAGGTTACAATTATTAAGTTTAAAATAAAAGCAATAACATGGTTTTCAACATTAAATTTCAGAGAGTGGAATCCTGGACTCCAATTCAATTTCTAAATTCTCAAATTTTGTTATTAGACTTTGACCAAATTTTAATTATTAGTTTTGTTTATTTTATATTTATGAAAAAAATCACAAAAATTTAGCCCATAATATATAATTTTTTTGAAGATATTCACAATTCATTATGTGCTGGGGTTCATATAACGACAGTGATAATCGCTGGTTAAAATAATATTACATATCAAGTGGGGATAAATCGTATAATAATGATAAAAATTATTATTATTTTTATTATATAAAACATCTAGTTTTTAAGGTGAATAATAGTCACAAACAATAATTTTTTAAATAATATTCTAAAAAATTTTCTTAAAATCTTCTACCAGCCTTAAAAACACGATTATACGAATAATATATATAAAGAATTATTTAACGCAATTTTTTTTTTTTGATTTTTTTCAACTTTGTGTCAAATAAAATTTTAACGTAATACAAATAATATGATTATTAATAAAGAGCACCATTTTTTTTCAAAATAATGCTAGAATATGTGACCCGGCCTCGCCCGGGATATCCCTTTATTATTGCATGCTTATTAACGCATTACCCTAAGTCAAATGCTTTGCTCATTACTCGACCAATATAAACTCAATGAGGCTAAAAATTTTATGGAAAATAAAGGTGAGTATATGTAATATTCATCAATAAAAAATAAGGTAATTTACTAAATAAAAAATTCGAAACCGCACCTTAAAGAACGAATATTATGGATATTTGGAGTTTTGGCATGGAGATTATAAATTTATATTATCAAAAAGTCGCTCAAATTTACTTCAAGGAATTTGAGGTTTGATTGAATACGCTCTATTTTTGATAAATTTTGGCTGAATTGAGCGAAGTTTTAAGCAAGCCTACACTAAATTTTACAAACTTCATTTAAAAAGCTGATGTTTCTCATTAAAAAATGGTTTCTGGACTTTCAAACGTCAATATCTATTAAACTATAAGCGAGCCACAATTTTTAACAAAAAATTCGGGATTTTCAGGGCAATATTGACCTAGAAAAAATTAATTTATAGTCAGAATTTTGAGATAATCGAACTCGAGTAAAAAAAACCCAATTTTTTTAAAAGTTATAAAATATCGTATCTTAATAATGTAGCTAGAGGTCTAAAATTTTTCACGTGCATAAATAGGATAATACTTAATATGGAGTAAAAATTTCAAAAATATTTTTTAAATATTTTGGTCGTAAAACGGTTTTTTTATTTTAATAAAAAAATATGTACACCTCGTGGATAAAAACTTAAAATTAGCATTCACAGACACATTTTACACAAACGATTTTTTTTTCGTGGATTTTGAACGGTAAACAAAAAACCTCGAATTTTTAATAATATAGATATGGTCAATCGACAAACTTTTTCCCTTGAAGTCTCAGTTTTGGCTGAAAATTGGCACACTGGTAGGGTCCTTGGGTGCTGGTAAAAACCTAATTTTTTTTTTACCGGAAGTGATTTTTGACCTAGATATAAGCAAAAATATTTTTCATTTTTTTTGCAAAAAAAAATTGAGGCAACTTTGCGCGCATGTATCATCAAAAGTATTGTAGCTAGAGTCATAATTTTTTTTTATTTTTAAGATCGTAATACGGGCTTTTAGAAGTAAATATTAAAAAAAATTTTTTTTTGAGTTACCAAAAAATTTAAGTCAAGTTTAAACACAAATAGCTCAAAAAACGTATCTTAAAATTTTCTGAAAAATTTATATAATATGGCATTTAATAATGTTAATAGATATGTGATATAAAAAGTTTTGGACCGGCATGACTTTTTACAAAATTTAAAAAAATCAATTTTTTGCCTTAATTTTGGGACATAATTATGCCCTTTGCACTATATTAGAATATGTCAATGTGCCAAATTTGAATGTATTCAAAAAGCAGGACATATGGGCAATTATGTAGCCATAATAGTTTGATTTAATTGATTACTACTATTATTAAATTTACAATGAAAAAGTGAATCTTATAACGGAAAAAAGTGAAAATTTTGCCTGTTTTCAAAATCGACTTTCTGGTAAAAAAAATAGCAGATATCTTATGTAAAATCTTATAAGAACGAGATAGGTAAATTACAAAAAAAGAGATTATGTATTCATTCCATTATTTTAATTAAATTTGTATTTTGTTAATTCTTGTGTTAAAATTCGTTAGGAACGCATTTAGATATAAAAAACTTTAGATCAATGCCCAAATCCATATGCCTATAGAATCAAGTAACAGTGATATTTTATCTTATTTAATAGGTTTAGTGCGTCTATATTATAAAACTAAAATGTAGTTGGAACTAAAATTGTTGGTTTTTAAACTTTATTAAGGTCAGTTAGATATATATTGTATGCCTTGTTCTAAATAGTCTTTCAAATACATTATTGGCATTTGTAAATATAAGTAAAAAAGACTGAATGTCTATATTTTATATATATTAAATTGGGTCTTATATTTAATCTTAAAATCCATCATTGAAGCTAATCCTGCCCGTTATAGTCATTTGAGGTTGTTTAACCCTAAAATTGACTTCTTTTATGTAATTATAATATAAAAAAACCATAGTACTATGTTTCAAAAAATAATTGACTTTTTACGTTTATTTTAAGTTTGTTGATAAACATAAAAAAAGAAAATCTGTTAAATCAAAATATTCTAAATAGGCCAAATATATTCTATTTTACTTATTTTTGTCAGATTAAAAGTTGTTTAGGCTGTTTTAGTAAAAAACTATTAAATAAAAGAAAAAAATAAATTTTTACAAATTTTTATACCTTATTATTTTTTCTAAAATCATCCCAAAATTTTTTTTATAAAATAAATTTAACAAATTTTTTGAATTTTGCCGAGGATAAATATTGGGAATTATGTACATATTCTAATATTGTTTATCAAACTAAAAAGGACTAATAAAAGTTAACAAATATAAGCATACAAATTTTAAGTTTTTATTTTTTAAACCTTAAAATTTCAAAAAACTTGGCAAACTTTTGTTTTTATTTTATAAAATGCTATGGGTACGTTGTATAATGTTGGTGGAAATTTATGTTATATATAGCGATGTTTTATGTATAAAATGCATTTTTAATTTTTGAAATTGGTGTGGTAGTGACCCAGAAAGTTGGCTTAGAAGATAGGAGTAAAATACTAAAAATTACCGATTTTTTTGATCTGAAGTTTCCTTATTCTTTCCAAAATTGACAATGGTATGATCAAATAAAAACTGTTTTAGCCTAACATACTTGCCCCTATGTCTAACTTCTTATATATAATTAAATTTGGCACTTTAAAATATTTTAATATAGTGGATGCAGCATATTTTTGTCTAAAAATCAAAAAAAAATTATTTTTTTGAATTTTTAAAAAAAAGTCATGTCGGTCCCAGACTTTTAAGTTTAAGTATTTATAAAGAATATTAAGAAGTATACTTTAGCAATTTTTCAAGAAATTTAAAAAAATGTTTTTTTAGTTATTTTAAACTGAAAACTCTTCAAAAAATTTTAAAAAATTAAAAAAAAATTTCAAAATAATAAACACATGCAAGATAGCTCTTATTGTCCTCTTCAAAATAAAAAAAAAATTAGGTCTCTAGCTATAATACTTTTTGAATTACAACCCCCCAAAGTTGCATCAAATGTGAAAATTCACCTTACATTTTTTTTTCTTTTGCCCCTATCTCCGTTAATCACTTCCGGTCAAAAGAAATTTCCAGATTATGAGAACCCATAGATACCTTCATGAAAAATTTCAGTCAAATCAAAAGGGGTACTCCTCCCGGACTTGTTGGATTGAGGTGGAATTGACCATATACAGTTCAAAGCTTGGTTTAAAATTAGGGTTAAACCCCATTGTAGCGTCCGCGCTACGCATCACCCTACAATTCGAGGGTTTAATTCCTTTTGTACTCATATTTTCTATACGCGACTTCCATGCTCATGTTCAAAGAGCCTATCTATTGTTTAATTTTAAATTTTATGTTGAGCAAATTCTATAAACTTATTGGTGACTTCTGCCTCTATTTAGATGTAAATCTTTATTCGTGAAACCAAAAACATTAGCTAATCAAGGTCCAAGATTCGTGGGACTTATTTACGTCCCTAATCCAACTGATGTGACTAATTTACGTACTTTTTTTAATATATTAGCTTAATACCTTTTGTACTACTATGGCTGCGCGTAGTATTACAAAAAATTTGTTTAGAGTTTTTCAACCTAATCACAGGCACATAATGTTCAATATAAGATAAAAAGGTTAATTTCCCTTTGTATAATTCCTATCATTGTTATGTTTATTCATAAACCTGTAAAATCAATAAAATACGCATATTTGTCGTCTATCAATCGTGGTAGTGCGTCACAAATATTTTGTTTTTTCCTAAAATGATTTAATTATAAATCAGTTTTTAATATTTTTTTTCTCTAAATTTTTTATTTTCTTGACTCTATTCCATTTTTGCTCAGGATAGTTTTTAATTATTAAAATAAAAATTATATTTTGAACGAGAAAAGAGTTAATTTGGAATAATTATGAGTGCTGGGCCGAGGCAATTTAGCTATGACAGCGAAGAAATCCAATTATACGGTCTCTGAATCTGCATGGAAACAAGGAATTCGTCGGGCTAAGAAGCAAATTCAGCCCGAATGGAACAATCCTGAAAGGGATTGGCGAAAGAAAGGTTGCTCGCTCAGGTTCGAGAAACTGTTGCAAAAGTATCTATATGGTCCAGCCAAAGGTCAAACTGGTTTGCGAGGTATTATGATTATATTTTATTAAATTAATATTGATCGATAAAAAAAATAAAAAATTTTATGCAGTTTCCTAGAATACTGTGATTAAACTTATGACAAGTCCATTATTTAGGATCAACTTAAATATGTTCGAAAATATGCCCTTATAGTATTTTAAATGAAATGCCTTGGCGTTACATCGAACTCTAATTTTTTTAATCGAAAAATGCAGTGCGCTAAAAGTTATCGTAGAATAATAATTATACAAGGTTTATCAAAAAAAAAATACATTCGTTCATTGTTATAACTGTTAGAATTTTTTAGATTCATGTTAAAAGGATTGCCAATTGCTATTTACCTAGATTTAAATATTAATTTATTAAAATTTTTAAATAAACTTAATGCCATTCTCCTAGGTTAAAACCTATGGCAAAAACATATTTAATAATGTGTAATCCTTTTCAAAAAATTTTGAACATATTTTATTTTTAATTTTTTGTTTAAACGAATGAACTTTGAACGAGCCCATTTACGGAAAAAAAATTAGATTCAACTATGAGAATAGACGGCTCCTCTCTCACGCCCGAAGATTTTGAGTTGCAATTCGATAGACCGGTCAAACCGTGCGTTATAACGGGCCTGCAAAAGGATTGGGCAGCCACTCATAATTGGACCTGGGAGCGGTTGGCAAAAGATTATGGTAGCTGTAAGTTTAGAGTCGGCGATGATGCCTTAGGCGGTAGCGTTAAAGTTTCCCTCGGTAATTATGTCAGGTAAATATAAAAGTTAGGGGGGTGGAAGAAATAACATTGAAATTACTATTTAGACCCAAGTTGCCTCTTTCCGTTCAAGCTACAAAAATAAGCCCATTTTAAGACATTGCGTTTTTTGAAATTTTTTTTAGCTCCCTGGCAGAGGCATAAAGGCCATAGCAATCACTAGCTCAATAATGCTCCATGTGTCATAAAGAGCTATGTGCCCATTGGCCTATAACGCTTATACCAAATAAGAATAGCACTGGACAACAAAAAAAACAACATAAACGATTTTTGAAGGTTTTGTAGAGAAATATCTTGCGATAACGATCCCGGGTTGTGTTTTTTTTCTAAGGCCTTCAATATTTTTTAAACCATGCCCAAAGTTCAGAATAAAATTCACAAATTTTTTTTGCTAATTTTACAAAAAATCTAAAGGTATTCTTAAATTTTTAGCAATTTACTTTTCAGTTATTCAGGATCAATGGAGTTTATGACAAGAACCACTAATTTTACAATAATGAAAGAATAAAAAGAAGTTAAATATTTAAAAAAAATTTAAACCCCTTACTTTAATAATGAATGTTTTCTTTATCCAAATATATTTTTAAACTTTTGTTACTACCCATAGGTTTTAATATATTGAAGCCCAAAATACCCTAAAACTAAAAAATCACAACTTTGACTCCGAATAACAAAAAATCTGAGGCCTTGGCTAAAATTCTGATTTCATATTCGTGATCGCGCCAACTTGACCAAACCCATAGTTGCCATAAATGATGTTTAGGATCGTCCAAAGTTTGTAGTACAGTGTAGTCCACGTGCACTGAAAGTCCTCGATGGTAAACGAGAATAGATGTTTAACCCGGCCCGTGATCATAGGGTCCACCTGCCTCTTTTGCAATAAGCATTGCCCATCCAATTCTGAGATTCTACAACCGAATTTTTTATATTAGCTATAAATTTTTGCTATGAACTGAATGTATACAAGTGATACTTGTAACGTTATAATAATTTTTTCATAAATTTTGTATAAATCTGTTTAATATGAAGAGACGAATACTTGTATAAGATAATAGAGGAGCTACTAAATACAAATAATATTTACATCCACATAATTATTGGCGCTTAAAACGTTATGAATATTAAGAATTTTAGTTATTATTTAAGCCTTTTGTTTGCCAAAACACATATATATAATTGGTTAAAATATACATTTCCTTTTGTGTTTGAAAAATTCTAGGTATGCCCAGAATAATACAGATGATAGTCCTCTTTACATATTTGATTCCGATTACGGTGATGGCGGAGAAATCGATTATGATGACAACGGCGACACAAAGAAAAAGAAACGACCTAATAAAAAAGTAAAAAGTTTAATTTTTTTATGAGTAATTAGGCTAGATTTTTCCACATTTTAAGGATAAATATCGGGATCACTTGAGAGATAAAATATGGGCCCGGTCTTGCCCACAACCAAACCTAGGCATGTGGCTTATTCTCAATTTTGGTGAGGTCCGTACCTTGGCCGCACAGATTTGGGCACTTTGACATATGACTGCGACATTGATAGATTCAAATAGCTAATTGGCAATTCCTGTCTTTGGAGCAGGACGTTATGAATTTTAAGCCAGAATCTTTATAAGAACATGTCCCCATTTTAAAGCTGTTCAATGGCCTGTTTAGTAAGTAGGCCTTACGGCATGCTAGAAGTCAGAACCTAGGCTTTATCATCTTTCGTCGGCAATATATTTGCTCGGGTTAAAAAGCCCTTATCGGATTGGTGCCTCTAAGCGGCAAAAGTAATGGGGGTATCCACTATTTCTAATCTAATTGTAATAGAAAAAGAGGTCAAGCAAAGATAGTAAACGATGCCTTTTGTTGAAAGACTACAGCGTACCTCACATATTTACGGAAGATTTATTTAAATACTCGGGCTACAATGAGCCTAGGCCACCTTACCGATGGTTTGTCATGGGACCTCCCAGGTCAGGAACTAACATCCACATTGATCCATTAGGCACATCAGCTTGGAACGCACTTGTCAAAGGACATAAATGGTTTGTTGTTTTGGTCTTTATTTTTTTATCATATTAAAATTACTTATTTGTGTCCAATAATTTTATGTATTTTAATAATCTGGTTTCATAATTTTGTCAAATTTCGCTAAAATCAATAGGACATATAGCAATATATTATAGAAATATTCGGAGCTAGAGGACAGGGCCGCAAAGACCTTATATACATATTTAAAACACTGATTACGAATCTGTTTTTTAAGTTTCCGTTTCGTTTTTAGTTTTCAAGATATTTGACCTAAAATGATCGTTTATCGCTTAAAAACTAGCACCAATTTGAAAAAAAAATAAATTTTAGATTAAATTCGAATTATAAGCACGTGTTTTTATAGCTCCAATAAGGCAGATGCGAAGGCACTTTAACCATAACACCAGCCCTCACCCTATACATCACGCCCTAAGGCTAATCTAAACCTAATATTGAACTATTAATTAGGAATATTATGCAAAATATTTGTTATTTAATAAGGTGGGTCCTTTTCCCAAATGACACACCTACGCATTTGATCCTGCCGTCAAAAATTCATAATCAAGCCTTTCACCATCGTAAGCAATGGTCCGTTATGGAGGCTTCAATGATTGATTTCACATTAAAGTGTCAAGCAAATGGTAGGAATATGCAAAAGCAGCCGCCTGAAAACATTGAACCTTTAATTTTTAATTCGCTGCTAAGTGAAAAATTTTTCCTTCCACCAATCGATCATAAAGAAGTTGTAACAACGAGTGAATCTTCACTTTCATCTACGGCATCAGAATCAGATCTCAGCACTGTGATCAGCCTTACTAATTCTAGCAGTGAATCCATACAGACGACATCCCAAACATCGTCGACGAGTTTGAGTACGGAAGAAGAATCAGATATTGAGAGTTCCATTGACGATGGTTAAAGCTATTAATATTATCTATGTTTAAACCGTGGCCCCTTTGTCGAAAATTGACTTGATATAGTTTTACGTTTATTTTTTATATCTCATTTTGAGGGTCAGTTTAATTGTATACATAGAACTAGTTTAAGGCTCTATTTAATTTATAATTTTTTGCACGAAATTAACTAAAAACCTACTGTTTTAGATTTAATTTTAAGATTAGATAATTGGTAACCAAATATCCTTTAAACATCTTTAATAGGCTTTTAAATTGGCATTGAATTATTATTTGGCAAGAACACTTCCATGCCTAAGAAATGATAAGTTATGTAAATTATATACATATAATCATAATAAATGTATTTTGGAAAATTTAACATAGTTAAGTTTATTCTAGTTTTAAAAATCAGTTAAAAAAATTATTGAAACGTCTTTATAACTCTATTTCAATCGTGACATAATTATCAAGAACCTTAAATTTTGACGGCAAAATATGCAAATTTGTATAAAAAAAGTGAATAATTACAAGTTCAAAAACGTTCCAAAATTAGGAATTTGGAAAATGGCAAAATTCAAAGTTCATGTTGCAAAATGGGTGTTAGAATTTTCCTACTTTCCCCATTTAGGGGAGCCATTAGGGCTCTAAAGCTTTCATCTATAGCAAAACAATTAATAATCCGACGATTTAAATAATAGGATTTGCTCGCA